>JBBBDQ010029598.1:0-17500 GCA_037127315.1 Ascarosepion bandense | reverse complement strand
TTAAGAATATTAGGCACTGAAAGTCTGAATGTGCGGGTGATATAATGGATAATAGCTCAGAATCGTTAATCGGGGAGCTGATTGGGTTTCCTATATTCACTTATGCGTGGGTGAATTTAGAAAATGTACAAATCAACCTCTTCTGCTAGTTTTAAGTTAATTAGTAAGACTTGTATTACTAATCCATTATTAGGTAGACAAAAATTCTTAAAATATATTTTCAGCTATGAAATTATCGGCAAAGGGTTGATAAGACGTAGAAAACGGATCAATCAAAATGTAGTGTTCGGAGAAGATTTCCAGCGTAAATCTGTACTACAAAAACACAAAAAAGAAAAATAAGATACATTTTATTTCCGTTTATCTTACTGATTTATGGCGATATACCGATCAAAAACATTATTGTTATCGTTTGTAAACCAGTTTTCAAAATGCAGATATGGTTAAAACAAACAAATTAATGAACATGTTGGTTTCACTATAAACAAATAGAAAATAGCGTAAGATGCGTATTCTCAAAAAACATTATACATCGAGTAAGAATTAAAATGATTTTTAGGATATATTATTGATGTGCACAATCTTAACAAAGTAAGATACATGACACCGTGGGGATGGGAGACAAAGAGGAAAGAGACCTACATGATCAGGTAGTAAAGGAAAGTGGAAAGAAAAAAACGAACTATAATTACCTAGGGGAAAAGGTGCGTATTATACCCGTATACTCACGATACCCACAATCTCTCGTTCATGGTACCGGAGTCAGCTGCGAGCAAAGAGACGGGAGAGAGGAACTGGTTTTGATGAGAAATCTACAGATCAAGTAGAGCTACCTAGACGGGAAATCATCGAGCAGATTTTTGCAGAATGTTTTTTTTTTTATTTTCTATCGCTGTGGCGCAATGGATACCGGCTCGGAAAGAGAAATCGGGGAGCTGAGTTCGAATTCCAGTTGAATTCCTTGCATTCACTTACGCGCAAATACCCGTGGTAAAGGTATTAATCCGTCTCTTCCCTCCAGTTATGGGTTAAATAATAGGACAGATTGGATTCTATAGCCTTGGTCGGCAACCAGTCTACCGCAGAAAGCAATGGCAACCTACTGCGGGATAATCTTCTGCCTAGTCAGTCATATCTCTTTCGAGACATGATTGCACAAACGTGTATCACGTATGGCACTTAACTGACTGATTGGTATTTTATTTGCCTCAGGCTAAAATAAAAGTAACATTGTTTCCCTAAAATTATGGCAAACAGTAAATGTTTGGACACCCGACTGTTCTATCTGCTTATGTATGTTGCTTGTGTGATCTGAATATCTTATCTTTCTTTCTCTGTATTTTTAGGCGACCTGTCTATGATTCAACCTAATTTGGCATTTTCTTTTGTCTCCACCTGTCTGCTGATTGACCACTCGAGTGCATGGCTATGATTACATTAACTGACTGTTGATGCACCCAAATATATGAGAAAATATCTCATTCATCTTGTCAAAGGAATTCTTCTTTTATGTGCCCTGTCTCTTCAGGACGTAGACGATCATGGCTTTCCACGTTTCCCTATCCCTGGGGGCACTTAGCACGCCTTCTCCTGTTACACCATGCAACACTCGTTCCGTCATTTACCTGATTAGGTCCTTCAAATATGTTATTCGTTGCTTTCCGCTGTTTCTTTTTCCCCTCTATCTGGCCTGTTAGTATCAGGTTCTCCAAATCCTCTTTTCTCATTGCCTGTCCCAAGAACTTCAGCTGTCTCTTCCTGATGCTGAGTATTAATTTCCTTTTCGTTTCCATCATTTCTAAGACCTCATCATTGCTCACATGCTCGATCTATGAAATTCGCATCATCCTTCTGTAGAACCACATTTCAGTTGCTTTCCGCGGTCAAAATAATTGTCTTTTGATTTTTTTGAAGGTTTTGTCCTTCGAGCATTCTGACTTTGAATTCTAATTTGATCATGTTTGTTGTCAGTGCTAAAATAAAACACGTGACACAATAATCTTTAAGTGACAAAAGGTTTGCTATTGCCACATAGAAATCTTTTCAATGGAATATCATGTTCACTATTCGATGCTAGCAAAATTTCTTTTTTGGACTAATCTCTTTTGAACTAATTCGCTACAGAACTCACACTTATGGAATCTTTATCAGTTTCCATTCTTGGAGAAGTTTTATCCCTCTTACCACTACCAAGGACAATTTCAAAAATATTGTCCGTACAAAATCAAACTAAAACTTTCGTAGAGTGTACAAACTACAGACATTTAAAGAACATTTCTACAGACATAAAACGTTAATACGTGGAAATGGTTAAGGGCTAATGAGATTAAAGCTAATTTTTCTTGTTTTTCCTGTGCCGTCAACTAACAACAGGTTAACAACAAAAGCATGAGCAGAAAATAACAGAAACAAAACAACAAACCTGGCAACTATATTTCGAGCAAAATTTAAAATGAAAATAACAATGGAATCAATGTTGAAGAAAATGACTCTAATGAATACCGGATTTTTGTAAAACTAAAATCACGTCATGCTTTGAACAATTTTCTGTAAATCTTCTGTTGAAGGGCAAGATTAATTTCGTATTATTATAATCCATCATACTTTATTGTTCGCGAACGCAATGCTTCTGGGAATTGGAAAAGAAAATAAATGAAATTAAAATAATGTAAAAATGTGTTTGAAAAAAGATCGTCGATAGCAGAAGAGGGGGCGCTCACAGACATTTTCTTTGTGATATGAATACTGTTAGATCCGCATCCCCCGCATGGTAGAATAGTATGGCTAGTTCTGGATTTTCTTTGGGGATATTTTATATTCATTTTATTTGTCTACTGATATTTTCGAAGTATGTTGCATTTCCGTGAACTACTCTTTAATTGGTTCTTTCTACAGCTTCCGTGGCACAATTGACCGGATCGATTTCTGTACTCGGCACGAGGACTCAACATCGATGTAGCATCCCTCTGTGTAACGAGAATATTAGACGAAGAAAGAATTGACAAAACGAGACTCGGATACTTCATCTTCTGGAGAGGGAAACCGGCTCCACAACGCCGGATAAATGGGCTGGGCTTTGCGATTAGAACTTCCTTGGTAAAAACAGATCAAACAACTGAAAAACAAAGTACAAATTCAAATGTTTGTTCTAGAATTATTAGTTAAAAAATACCTCTTCTCGACAATTTATTCTTATAATTTTCCGAAGCGAATTGAGGATCGAACTCACTACTCAGTTGTAACTTATCTATCGAGACAAGATTGCTAACTACACAACGCCGAAGTATTTACAATTTATTCTTCTCAATTATTTAACATTCTTATTTTGTGTACAAATGAAATAAGAGAATTATGACAATTTCAGATAGAGTTGAACTATTTTACACAAAAATGTGTTTTACCAGACACTGTCGACCAGTGGGTATCTTGATAACTCCTTTAAAGCAAATTAAAATGAATTATCTAAACAGCCACCTGATGAGCAGATAAAAAAAAAAACATCTGTTGCGACAACGATGGTTAAAATAATTCAATAATATCATTACTTTAGGCCGATTAAGTTCTTTTAGAGACCAAAATGTGTTACATATAAATTTTCCAATTTATCATTTAATTACATTATATTGTTGTGGCATATAGAAATTTATTTAATGCGACTTCCACCTGAAAGCATACATCAACGGCGTAAAAATTCAACGTTCAACAATCAAAGAAGTTGATTACAGTTGTGTTCTGAGATTAAAAATGTGTACAGCCGATTTCTAATTCCAGTTGAATCCATTGTATTCACTTACGCGCAAATACCCTTGGGAAAGGTATTAATCCGTCTCTTCCTTCCAGTTATGGGTTAAATAGCAGGACAGATTGGGTTCTATAGCCTTGGTCGGCAACCAGTCTACCGCAGAAAGCAATGGCAACCTACTGCGGGATAATCTTCTGCCCAGTCAATCATGTCTCTTTTGAGACATGATCGCCCAAGCGTGTATCACGTATGGCACTTAACTGACTGACTTCTTCTAGATTCCAGAGTAAAGTCAGTATAGATTGTAAAAGTAAAAAACTTTTTGTTAAAAAAGCCTCGCACGCTGTCTTAATGGTGTCATCAAGAAACATTTCATAGTCAGCGATATAATTTACAGCTTCCACAGCATAGTCATGACTTGGTTCTCTTACATATGATTTTAAAGAAGCAAGATATAAAGTAAGATTAAATTCATCTCTTAAGCCCACTTCAACTATAGGAATAATTGAGCCTCCGACCCAAAACTAAAGTGATCTTTGGTTCAATTTAAAAAAACTCAAATGATAAATTCGGGATATAGTTCAAGACATTTGGACAGAAATTCGAATTTAGGTCGAAATTTGAGTTTTTCAAATGATAAAATCCGTGGAATTCAATTGTCTTGAATTCTTCAAATTCCAAGTTCTTTGGAACTTCAATACCTCACGTCACGAAATCTCTCATTTTAATTCTGATTCCCTGTAATTTTAAGCAAAATTGATTTCCTCAATTCCAAAGCTTTTGTAGATATTTCAAACTGAATTTAAAATTTTTTTAACTCAAAGTTTTTGTTAAAGTCAATATAAATTTTAAACATTTTATATCAACAATGGTATATAAAGTTCGTTGATTTTTTCCCTGATATTACTAATTCTCACAGACATCTTCTAAATATATAAACGGTAAATTCCTTATGTTCAAAACCTTTCTTATCATAGATTTTCAAGTTGATCCCTGGATTGAAAATCTGCTCTTCATCTGGTGCTTCCACATCAGAGATTGGTATGTGGTTCCGGATGAGGAGGGAATATTTAAATATTTTAATATTTTGAACATTTTAAAATCACTAATTTTTTCTCGTTATTTTAAGATATGAATATTTAAATATTCCCTCCTCATCCGGAACCACATACCAATCTCTGATGTGGAAGCACCAGATGAAGAGCAGATTTTCAATCCAGGGATCAACTTGAAAATCTATGATGAGAAAGGTTTTGAACATAAGGAATTTACCGTTTATATATTTAGAAGATGTCTGTGAGAATTAGTAATATCAGGAAAAAAATCAGCGAACTTTATATACCATTGTTGATATCAGCAATATATACTGAGGAGGGTTCTGGGGAAATAACGGGAGTTTCTATTACTTTACTTCCTGTAAGAGGCATCAAATAATAGTTGCGCGAAAAAATAAACGAAGAGCCATAAGGTATTGTTTGAAAATTTAGAATTTTTTTAAACAACATTTTCTCTCTATTTTAGCATAAAACGAATTATTTCATAAACACTTCAGACATTTCATTTTTGCCGGCGGGTGGAAATATTTGCTAAACGAAAAAAGAAAAAAAGACAAAAAAAACAATAAAGTCGGAAACCTTTGAAATATTTAGAACTCTCAGGGAAGTCGTAAAAGTTTTTCAATTTAGTTAAAAAGAAGCAAGAATTTATTCCTATGTACGACAACTCATGATTTAAACAAAATAATGATCAAGCGAAACAATCGGAGGGATAGAGAGAGAGCGAGAGAGAGAGAGAGAGAGAGAGAGAGAGAGAGAGAGAGAGAGAGAGAGCTAGTTACAAATAAAGAAAGAAAGAGGAAATAAATATAAAGAAATATAAAAGCAGGGGCAGAGATAATGATAGTAAGATATAAAAAAATACGACAGACAAAACTGACGGAGGAAGAGATACAGCAGTTCATAGAATTATATAGAAAAATAAAACGGCCGAGAAAGAACACACACACACACACACACACACACATATATATGAGAGAGAGAGAGAGAGTATAGTATACTATATATATAGTATACTATATTATACATATAGTTTACTATATTATATATATATATATATATATAGTTTGCTATACTATATATATATATATACATATAGTTTACTATACTATATATATATTGTTTACTATACTATACATATATATATATATATATATATATAGTTTAGTTTACTATATTATACTATACGATATATATAACAACGTTGAATACACCGATATAGTATACTATATATATATATATATATATATATATATATATATATATACTTTACTATACTATACATATATAGTTTACTATGCTATATATATATATATAGTTTAGTTTACTATATTATGCTATACGATATATATAACAACGTTGAATACACCGATATAGTATACTATATATAGTTTACTATACTGTATATATAGTTTATAATACGATATATACATATATATATAGTTTACTAGACTATATATATAGTTTAGTTTAGTTTAGTTTACTATACTAACGTTGAATACACCGGTTCCCGCTCGATCACCGAAGTTAAGCAACGTTGAGCCTGGCCAGTACATAGATGGGTGACCACTTGGGAATACCAGGTGCTGTAAGCGTCTATGGACGGATGTGCGTTGTGGTGCAGTGGATATCGGCTTGGAAAGGGAAATCGGTGGGTCGAGTTTCAATTCCAGTCGAACACTCTGCATTCACTTGCGCACTGGTACCCTCGGGCAAGGTATTAATCTGTTCATTCCCTCCAGTTATGGGGTAAATAACTGGGGTCTGCTGTTGATGCGATCTGTGGCGACCTTCTGTTATGATTGTTTGTTATCAGCAGTTAAAAAAAGTGTGAATGGTGCTACACAAGCCTTCATCATTCTAAACAATTCTTTGTGTGGCAGTCTGAGTTAGGCACTCATACATCGAAATCAATGGGAGAGTCCATAATATATATATATAGTGTGTATGTATATATATATATATATATATGAGAGAGACTTGACAGAAAATTTTATACCTGAATAGATTTTAGATAGTATTATTGCATATGTTATTTTTTTAAGAAACCATTTATCATCATTGATGTTGATAATTTCATTGCGTATGTGAATATTCGAGCTTTTGAAATTTGTTAGAAATTAGAGAAGAAAAGAATTGTTTCCTATCTTCAGTCAAACGGAAAATCATAATTATTTCAGCTATTTTTTTCAATTATCTAAACTTTGAGTTAATTAAAAATATTTTAATTACTATTAGCTTTTAATTTCCTAATGTTTTCATTACTTTCATTATTTTGTCATACATATAACTATTTATATATACTTGCAACGAAGTAGTGACACTGATTTCACGTTCAATTATTGAAGTAATGCAGCATGTACCTGATCAGTACTTCTATCGAGTCCCGCTTCGGGAAAAATCCGTGGTGTCATTCGGGCTTTAACGACCAAACATGTATCTTACGCATACTGATACGTATATAACCATCGGGCAGAAAATATCAATCAGTATTATCGAATGATAGCTTAAAATTAAAAACCTTACCGAATGGAAGTTTAAAAGTCAATTTCGAATTTTACAGATTCGATTAGAATGAAAATTATAGAAAACTTTAAGAAAGTAAAGTAAAGTAAAAAAAATTATTATAGAAAGCATTTTCACTAAAAAACTGTCAATACACATGCAAATTAAGCTAACAATATTTCGTAATTTAATATTAGTTACGTGTCATCTCGTCTGCAGCCACTTTCCCATCGTCGAAATGTGGCCTCCCTCTGTCTCTTCTATAAATACTTTCATGGCTTCTGCTCGGATGAGCTTAAGTCACTGATGCCTCCTCAACAGGTGTTTACCCGTTCAACCAGACTGGCAACTGGGTCCCACCCATTCACAGTCAGGTTAGCCAAACGCAGACGACAATTCTACTCCTGCAGCTTCCTCTCTCGCACTTCCCGCCTGTGGAACTCACTCCCGTATTCTTGCTTTCCTGACGGCTACGACCTCCAGAAATTTAAAAGCAAAGTTAATACTCACCTACTAACCACTGGCCTCTAGCTCTCTCCCCTCCCCTGTATAACCTTCCCTTTCTCTCCGCCCATGTACCTGTCATTGCACCTGCTTTCTCAGCTTTCTATTGTTCCTTTCTAACTAGCTTGTACTCCTCACTCTTTTGTAATTAATCTCTTTGCATTTATGTAACCCCCTGCACATCAGTGGCGTTTCTGCCTTGCTCGGGGTGAAATGATTAAAAAAAAAAAAAAAAAAATATGCATTTGTCACTCTCGATTCAAGATTTTTTAGGCAGATGATATCCCCTCAGTTGAAGGGTGTTTCTTTCTCTGATAGAGTGGTTACTAATCAAGATTAAATACGAAATCTGTCTCGATATTCAGCGTATAGCTGAGTAAAAAGACGATTCATACCATTTCCAAAGCTAGTTGAGCTTCAGTGAATGTAACAAACTAAACTGGAATTCATAAGTGGCTCTCCGACATTGCATAACTGAACCTTTATGCATTCTACAAAACCACACAGTCAATTTACTGTTAATTATGGAAATATATTAATAAGGGATGTGCGTTGTGGCGCAGTGGCGCAGTGGATATCGGCTCGGAACGAGAAATCGGGGAACCGAGTTCGAATTCCAGTTGAATTCCTTGCATTCACTTACGCGCAAATACCCTTAGGAAAGGTATTAATCCGTCTCTTCCCTCCAGTTATGGGTTAAATAATAGGACAGATTGGGTTCTATAGCCTTGGTCGGCAACCAGTCTACCGCAGAAAGCAATGGCAACCTACTGCGGGATAATCTTCTGCCCAGTCAGTCATGTCTCTTTCGAGACATGATCGCCCAAGCGTGTATCGCGCACGGCACTTAACTGACTGATTAATAAGACGCGTAAAGAACTAAGATTTCAAAAGTATTTTTCATCATGTTAGTTTGCACCTTATTTCGACTGTGAATGTTGTCCCAGTTAACCAGCAATATCTGAATATCAGTTATCATCAGCTTCTTGTCTAACATGATTTTCTAAATTGTATTGACTACTCCAAAATGATTACAAGTACATATCTTAGAAAATGTTGTTTGCGGAACAGCGAATAATTTCAAAGAAAGATCTCAAATATATATATATATTTGTGCGTGTTGTAGCTTGGACAAGGGCACAATTAAACAAAGTGTAAATCCGAGTGGAAAGATTATTAAGCAAGGCGTAATAGAATAAAAGGTTTATTTAGCACGAGAATAATCCTATCAGGTTCTCACCTTTAAGCAAGAGGGTATTTACCACCTTCCTACCAAGGCGTAGGTGACACAAGGTCAATTAATGTGGAGATTCTGAGCTCTCAAGCTCAGCCTAAAATATCCTGTAGACACCAGCTTAAGGCTTATTCGGATCCTTCTGTTGAGAACAAGAAGTAGCTTAAGTGATCCTGATCGAGAGAATCCGTAACCACTATTTATTCATGATAAATACATGAATTGTGGCACAAAGCCGAAAAAAAGGAAGGGGTAGAGGGTGGTCTTCAGTTAACTATCCTATACCTAGCTAAACACTATTTATTTTTTGTATAAAATACAAAATATTGTGGCACAAGGTCTAAAAGGGGAGGGGGAGTGGTTGGTTCTCGCTTAACTATCCTATACCTAGCTAAACACTATCACGACCCATTCACTCATTGCAATTTGCACAATCACCACAAGAACCCATCCATCAACTCCCAATCCTTCATACACCACAATGCCAGAAACTTACAAGGGGCACCTAAAAAGTCGGGGAAGTTAACCCATGACAATAAAAATGTATTTATATACAATATAATAAAACATTTAATGAAAGATGAAATGATGGGGGGGGGGGAATGAACCCAAACATAAACTGAAAGTACAACAAATTTTGAACTAAAATAATAATCAATGTTAGAAAGAACAGTCCATCACAGAAAAAAGAGTGGCCGCTGTATTCCGCCAAACGGCGAAATCAAGAAGCACACTCGCTAGGGGAGTGGGAAGCGGGGGTAAAAATTAATGGAATGGGACAATAAAAGGCTGAACCAGACGAGATAAAAGGAGGCCAAAACGAACGGCGGTGGGGATTGAGAGAATCCGTAAACAGTTCTCACTTGTGAAAATGCTCATTTTTATTGATGATAGACTAAATCCACTATAGTGTTCATAGAAAGTGCTGGCATATACCATTATAATCTCCCCACCACTAGATAATTTCAATCATGAAAAAGTAAAAAAAATCTTTAGTACTTTCCCTTATTTGGGTCAGGACTCACTATTTATTTTGTAAAAAAATACAAAATTATGGCAAAAGTCCTAAAAGGGGAGGGGGAGAGGTTGGTTTTCGCTTAACTATCCTATACCTAGCTAAACACTATCACAACCCATTCATTCGTTACAATTTGCTCAGTCACCAAAAGAAGCTATCCATCTACTCCCAGTCCTTCATACACCACAATGCCACAAACTAACAAGGGGCACCTAAAAAAATAGGGAGAATAACCCATGACAATAAAAATGTATTTATGTACAATATAAAATAAATGTACAAGATAAAGCAAGTACAATATTATAAAATACTTAATGAAAAATGAAATGATGGGAGGGGAATGAACCCAAAAATCAACTGAAAATACAACAAATTTGGGTCAGGACTGAGTTGCTCTACTTTTCCGCTTCGCAACATTTTTTATTACATATGTAAGTGGATTTCGGGGGGATCCAGTACACTTTTAATTAGATTGGTAAAGCTATTGGCATTGGCCCCTCAAATATGCTGGATAATATCTCCATTGTTATTCGTCACTTTCTTGTGAAGTCATTGGATTGTCTCGAGCTTATTTAGTTGATATACTTTTTGCATTCTAATCTATTTCCTTTTATTACAAACATGACTCTACCGAGCCTTTTTATAGTTATGCTATCTTCCCAAAAACTTTTCGCACTTCCGTAGGCTTTTAATTTAAAGTTTTCCGCTTTTAGAAACTTTTTTCGTCTGACCCGGTAACAGACTATCGAATTCAGATCTGATCTTCCTTGCAAACTTAATTTTTTCTGGTGAAATCCCTATGTCTCTATTTGGTTTACTAGTGATCCTGTAGATTGCTAAAATCTTTTTTTTTATTTTCTCATCTGTCTATACCTTGATTTCTCATCAATGATCTCTTGAATGTGTCTACAAACACATCAGCCTGATCGTTTGATCTCGGATGGTGCACTGAGGTTTTAAGATGATCAGTAGACAGGGATGTACAAAAGTTCTTAAACTCTTTGTAAATTGGTACGCAAAAAGCAATGGCAACCTACTGCGGGATAATCTTCTGCCCAGTCAGTCATGTCTCTTTCGAGACATGATCGCACAAGCGTGTATCACGTATGGCACTTAACTGACTGAGCGTTTTAGGCACTCCAAAACAACAAAAAATCATTTAATGCAATAATTGTATTTGCGGCAGTTGGATTTTTGCATTTAATTACTTTCGGTTATCTAGATAGAAAAAAATCTGTTCACAATTACGAGATAATGACTAATCATGGGTCCAGCTTAGTTTAAATGCAATATTGACCATGGGATTGTTGTTTCTGGCCATGGCTGTATTATTATAGCCGGTGCTTTCGTTGCGAGTTGGCAACCTCTGCGTTCTTTCACTGTTCGCTCAATGCCTTGTTTCATTTTTGGCAAATACTTGAAACCCCGCATCAGTCTTCATTCTGGATATGCCTAAATGTCCAAAGTGAAATTCTTACAGAAATTTTTCTCTGCAATATCTAGGGTAAAACAACTATCCACATAGAGAGGTACTTGTTTGCAAGTCGAAAACTGATATTTTTTTTAACTCCTTTTTGTTACTTCTGTCCAGGCATAGTTTTCTTGTTTTTCTTAAACTCATCCTTTTTTCCGCTGCTTCGTTTATACACTCTAGAGTCAATGGTAATGCGCGGATCATACTACAAAGTAATATAGATCATCCCTCAGCATAGGCTAATTCGTTAGACTACTTAAAAATTATAGTTTAGTAGTATGACTCCCCACCACCTGTTTGCCGTATGCGTTGGTATTCCTCTTTTAGAGCAAAAATCGTCAATAACTGCTTATGGTCAACTTTGGTATTCCTCTTTTAGAGCAAAAATCGTCAATAACTGCTTATGGTCAACTTTTAATACAAATGTTCGTGAATAAACTGAAGTTTCTTCACTGCATAGATTACCAAACTTTCTTTTACTATCAGACTATTAGTTTTTTCTTCAGGTAACAACGTTCTCGACGCATAGGCTATTGGCTTAGTTGACCCATTTTAAATTTGTAGAAAATTACGACTCCAATACCATAATTTCAGGCATCTGAAGCTACGATTACTTCTTTTACTGGGTCATAATGTGCAAATTATGTCAGATACTATTTTTTTAAATGCGTCCTCGAATTTTCCTGGTCAATTCCATTGTTACGTCTTTTTCAGTAATTCGTTTAAAGTGTCTCTCAACTCATGCATATTAGGAATATATATGCCACAGTAATTGGCTAAACCAAAGAACGCCTGTAAACTATTAATGTTAGTTGGCAGTGGCATGTTTTTGATAGCTTCAGCCTCTTCTGGATCTGGTAGTCTTTCATCTTTATCAATAATTTGACCAAGATACTTTATTTGCTACGTGAAGAATTTGCCTTCTAATACTTAACTTGAACTCGTATTCTATTTCTTTTTAAAAACTGCTCGTATATGATTTTGTTTGTTATTTTGGCTTTTAAGCAAAATATCGTCCAAGTATGCTGTTGCAAACTAGTCCAGCTAACATCGTATCCATTAGTTGCTGGAATAAACTTGAGGCCACTTTCAATTCAAATGATTGACGATTTAGTTTAAAGAAACCTTTGTGCGTATTAATGGCCAACAGCTTTGAACATTCTTTGATTTTTACTTGTAAGTAGGCATCCGCTACGTCAATTTTAGAAACCACCTTGCCGCCGTTGAGTTTAGAAAAGATGTTTTCAGGCGACGGAAGCGGGTAAGAGTGGTCTTTGATGTAGTCGTTTTATCCGGTGGAGAAGTCTGCACAAACTCATTCTTTTTCTTCATAAACTGTAGTGGACGCCCATTCAGAACAGTCAATTTTTATTATTACTCTAGTTATCTTTAAACGTTCTAACATTTTATCGCATCCAAAACAGCAAATGAAACGTTTCTCTTAGGCTTGAAGGACTTCCGTTCCCATTTTGACGGCGTTTTTTGGAGTGTTATTTTGAAATAGTGAGTACGAGATTTTGTCAACCGTTGTCTTTACGTTTATCTGTGTTGTACTTTTGAACGTCTTTTTGTTGGCTAAACCTTTGTTTCGTTTTTTATGGGGGAGACGAAAACCAATATGGCTCTGTCTCCCCAGTCCTCTACTTTATCTACCGTAGCTACGGTGACTCCTTCGCCGTCGGTATGGTCTAAAACCCCTATCAAAATGGATGCAAACTATTACTTGCAGATAGAGGAAAAGTATAAAAACTTCATTTCGGAAAATAAACTGGTTGTAATACCAGAAGTGGTAAATGTAATATCAGTGAAGACGAGCTCCCTGTTGACTTCAGACATGAAAACCTGAAAGTCAGCAAGAAGAAGCTCTGAAGAGCTTGAATATTTTGCCGAAGATATCGGCGTTGTGGGACGTCTTATTGAACTCAGAAGAGGTGGCCGAAGCTTTAGCCGGAAACACGATGACAGCAAAAGGAATTCGTTTTTTACGTGGGAACGCAATAAAACAGGATTACTATTCATGGAGTACCGGAGGAGATCTCGTGTGATCATGTGAGAGGATTTTTCGCTAAATTAGTATCTGTGGAGGAGGTGGCTCGTGTAACGAGTAAGGCGGGTGTAACCACGGAGGATGTATGTGTCCATGTAGTGGTGGATTGACCAAATTTTTTGAATGTCCTCGACATACTGTTTTGTCGGGGCAGGAAACTATTCGTGGTCGTTAAGGGCCGTAGACCACATTGTTGGTCTTGCGAAGCGGCGGGGCATATATATAAGACGTGCCCAGGAGAAAACTTGAGGAGGAACAAGTGCTATCGGCAACACTGCCGGTGGTAAAAGCAACAGTCATCGATCCAAAGAAGTCCGACCAAAATGATGTACCGGGCGAATGGACGGAAGTAGTCTGCAGGGTAAAAAAAGGTGGCTTCCCCTGCTTCCTCAGCAGGACTCCCAACCTAAAAAAAAACAAAAAAAAAAAAAACACACCATCGCCAGCTAAAAAGGAGAAAAAAAATGACAGCAGCAGCAACAAGAAGTCTACAAGAGGGAAAAAGGCATGGAAAAGTAGGAAATGCTTCCCCCGCGTCCCTCATCCCTTAAAAGAGGAAGAAGTTGTGATGAAAAAGGGAAAGAAGAAGAGAGCAGAACGTGGCAGGGCGGAACGGATCATGGTTACTGCTAAGACCTATTCCGCCCTTGCATCGCCTATAGGAACAATTTACACAAAGGAGAGGAGTCAGTCTGTCTCCCCAGTTAGAAATATCTCCACTCTTTCCTCCACATCCTTATCTTAATCAGAAATTTCCACCCATAAGGCTGATCAACCTTTCCCCAATATAAAAAACTTTTACCGAAACCTGAAAAAGGGAAAAGCAAAAAGAGAGAAAATTTAATAAAACGTTGAAATATGTAAAATAAGCATACCGATCTTAGAGAGGGATCTTTCCTCCCAGGGGAAGACCCTCCTAAGCTCTTTATTCAAGCTAACCACGATTGACAGAAAATCAATCGGGGACCCTGCAAATTTCCCAAGCGCCCTCGGGGTACTTACACTGATTTAAAATACCGGAGGTTATTTAAAAGTCTGGGATTTCTTCCAGAGAGCCGTCGAGGCGTTTTCCTCGATTAAAAAGGCCTAAACAGGCTCTAAATATTTACAAGGACTTGCTCATTTTTGGGCTGGGAGGTTCCCTGTCATCCGCCATCCTTCTCTATATAGGGCCATAAAACTTACGTTCCCTACGGACGTCGGCGGCATTGTCACGGAAGGACGAATTATGTCCGTTATCGGATCAGGCAATCTGGGACAATTCGTCTGGGTCCGACTCTAGCAAATTTCCGTCAAGTCTTTATCTAAAAGGCAACATTTAGAAACGACTCAAATCAGTTAGCTTGAATAGGAGGGTCCTGAGAGATTGAAGTAAGGCTGCCCGCCTGCTTTGTGATCTCTTGTAATTCGGAGTGGCTGCGATCCAGGAGAAACTTTGTTTGCGAAGTTGATGCTCTTGTGCTGTTTAGCGACTTTGTTGTTTATTCAGCATACGGGGATCAGCTGGCCAGAGGTGTTTCCTTGTTGGTTAAACGCGCCCTGGATGTGACGGTGGACCTTGTCCATGTGGGCCGGTTGATCGTGGCTGACAATGCCGTGAAAAGTAGTTAGCTTCAAATCGTTGCGGTTTATGCGCCCAGTGAGCAGGAGGAGCGCGTCTCATTGTTCTGTCAGTTGGGGCCTTTCCTATTCTTAGTGAGACACTGGACCCCAAGTGGGATAGAGGGCGGAGAGCTAACAAGAGGTTGAGTGATCGTAGCTTGGTCGATCTGATCGACGATTTTGGTCTCGTCGATAGATACCGGGCCGATCACCCTAAAGGAAGAATGTGGGCACTTAGCTATCTGGATATAATGTTAGTCAGAAGGGTCGATCTAGATTTATTAGATTGTCCCACGTTTGACAAGTTTGGAAGTTCAACGTGTTCTTACGGGACAAGCGGGGATTTCCGGCAACAGCTTACTAGGTTAGTGCATCAGGAATTAACTTGGGCTGTCATTGGGAATAGGTGGCGGGAGAGGCCTAAGGATAGTATTAGGTCTTTCACATATTTTGACTATAGTTATCGACTCGCCCTAGCTAAGGCTAACAAGGTGAAGACAGTTAAAGCTAGTCTGTCCCGGACGGAGGCTGGGAGGATCCCCTAGAGATAGCGTTAGCTAGGCAGGCCTTGAATTGCTTGGCTAGCAAACGGTACCAGGGTCAGGTTATTAGACATGGGTTAAACAAGATGTCTAACAAAGCTGTGAACAAGGACGCTGAATTGCGCAAGGTGGCGATCGATATATACGAGAGGTCAAGAGCTCGGAGTGGCGTACTCTGCAGTCGACAGACGATATGTGTGAGGCTTTTCGGTGGCATTTCGAGAGCCGGTTTACTAAGGATCCTGGTCTCCGTGAAGAATTTCATAGCTACTTAGCTGATTTTCCTCGGCTTGGGCCAACTGAAGCAGTAAGCTGCGAGGGAGAGATCACGGAGCATGAAGTCCACTGGGCATTGAAGAGTCTCCGGGACTTGACGGTCTACCCTACGAATTGTACTTGAGTCTGTCACACATCTTTGTACAGATTTTGACGATGGTCTACAACAACTTGTTCCGGCAGGGTCCGTGCTCGACCTGATTTCCAGAGGTGTGATCATGCTGTTGAAAAAAAAAGCTGAGGTTTAGATGATTACAGGCCCATAACTCTGCTGAAGACAAAGTTAAAGATTTTGGCCAAGATCCTCACGGAGCGCTTGCAGGCAGTTGCCGAGATTCTGTTGGGACCCAAGCAGACTTGTGCTGTGAAGGTCCGAACAATTCAAAGCAAACTGCACGTGATCCGCACGATTCGAGAGGGTGTAGAAGACGACACAGAAGAAGCCGCGCTAATCAATTTAGATCATTCCAAGGCATAGGGAGGGAGGGTTTGGTTTTATAGCACATCAACCACAGTGGGTCATTCAATGCCAAATGGTTTACACATGTATACAACATGTATAATTTGAAAACGAACTGTGACAAAGTTTAGATCAGAGAAGCTGATTTAGTGGTAATGTAGTCAAATCGATATGAAGCTGTTAGTCTTTGTTCTGTAGGAGTTGGAAGTCGTCTGTTTTTTTTAGGTTCACTATTATTTGAGAAGCAGATACCTCTTTGAATAGAAGGGCAAGTGTTGTTGCGTGATAGATTTTCTTCTGAATGTTCTTACAGTCAACAAATGTGTGACTGACTGTGAGTAGTTGGTTGCAGTAAGTACACCAAGGTGCAGTTTCTCCTTTGAGCAGATAGGCATGTGTTAAGTATGTATGTCCAATTCTAATTCTGCTTAATATTATATCTTGTATTTGGTTAAGTAATGGTTCTGTGATTTCCAGTTTTATTGTAGGTTGATGTTTATAGAGTTTATTATTTATGAACATGTCCCATATTATTTGCCATTTTATGTATTTTTTTAATTTTGGTTTTGAAGTCAGTGAATGGAAGTTTAAGAGTTGTAATCATCCTTTCAGTTGCTTCTTTTGCGAGTGTGTCGGCCATTTAGTTTCCCCTAATTCCTACATGGCTAGGAACCCATACCAAGACCAATGTTTTGCCATCATCTGTTAGATAGTGATAGTGTTCTAGAATCTCTTGTATGTCTGGGTAATTTTGGTTTCCTTCTTGGATTACTATCAGACTGGATAGAGAGTCTGAGAAAATTATGTATTTACCCATATCTAAGCTTTTGATCATGCCCAGTGCCATTTTAATTGCTTGTAGTTCGGCTGAATAGATGGAAATGTTATCGGGAAGTTTGATTGGTTGCTAGTTCTTTATTTTAGTTGCTGCTGCTCCTGTTCCGTTTATGGTTTTTGATCTATCAGTATAAAAGGCAATGTGGTCTGAATACTTGTCTCTAAGTTCATTGAATTTGTTTTTGGTAGATGAGATTGTTGGTT
>JBBBDQ010029597.1:112500-382102 GCA_037127315.1 Ascarosepion bandense | reverse complement strand
ATATATATATATATATATGTGTGTGTGTGTGTGTGTGTGTGTGTGTGTGTGTGATCATAGCTTTCGTATATGATCATAGCTTTCCATAACTTTATATACTTTAAAGTTCCTGGTAAGTTTTCTGTGTGCACTATTCATTCAGATTTCTTATCTGCCATTAATTTACACAATTATGTATGGTAGGTTACTCGCTCTATCCGTCCGTGAACCTTGCTTTTAATAGATTATGTGAGTGTAAAATTGTCTAAGCCACAGAATGTGTCTTAGAAATGTATCTATCTCTTTTACATTATGAACATTAACATTTTCTTTCAAGTATTCTTAAAACTTCCGCGTTACTCACAGTTTCAAACCATGTTATTCATAGCATCTTTCCTTAGAACCGCATCTTTGTTGACTACTCCGATTCATAGCTTTCATCTTGGGTTTTACTTGATGACAACCATAGTTTATGTCTACTTACAGTTCTTCTTCTCGCTTTCCTTAACTAGCTTATCTTAGTAGTCCTGCTCTTTTCGTTCTGCATACGCCGTCGATACAATATTGTGTCATGCGCAGATCTTAAGCTGTTAAGTGCATTTCCATCAATAAATCCTTGTAGCACGACTACTTTTTAGGGTTTTCTCTACTAAATATGTACAGTGAGAAGACGCGTCCTAACCTTATGCCTTGTTCTATTTTTGTGTATTGACTGAATTAATTTTCTATTCAAATGCAGAGAGTTTGCTTCTCGATTTTTTCTTTTGCCCTGATTCAAACGATTTCAATATCAATATGCCACTAAATTCACGAAACAGAACTTCAATCCTTTGTTGTTATTCTGTCTAATAAATTGTTGCGGACAAAATACGAATTCCAAACAAGGAATCCAAGCGGCCCGCCAAATTTTAGTAAATTTGAAAGAGAATTATTCTTTTATTCTTAAACCGAGTTATTTCGTTTTCAAACAAATGCAATTCCTGTGAAATTTCCCACTTTAAAATATGAATTATTTTTTGTTAAATTGAGTAAATTTATATGTGTTTCATTTGAAGTTTCCACTTTAAAATATTTATACTTTTCATTTCGTTAAACAGAATTGCTTTGTTTTTCAAACAATTATTATCTTTTTTAATTAACAAATTAATTAATGAAATAATTGTTTTTTCTTGACACAAGGTGATTTTCTCTTTTAAATGTGTTTCATGTGAAATTTGTACCTAGAAATACTTATCAATATCTTTTCCTTTGAAGTTTAAAGTGAATTACTTTAACTTTCAATTAAATGCCTTTTATATTTATTTTCTACAGTTCTTTAAAATATTGATTAATAAAAATTAATTGCATTTTTTCTTTAAAAGCCTTTTATTTTGTCTATTTTAAATACTTTTTTAGCTAATGTACTATGCAGCCCTATAAAATTGGGAATTTTTGAATGTATCCTTTGACATGAAAAGTATGCCGATTCCTGATTTAGACAATAATAATAGTGGTTCAGTCATGTATTTAGAGAATCATTCAAAATTATAAAAATGAGAATCTGGAATCGCATTGCTATCTCGGATTCAGTCTTTTCCCTAGACGATGCTTCCCTCTTCTACAAAAGTTTTCATTGAAATGGTTATGATAAGATTTCTTCTTTGGTACCGACTCTGTATGAATATGAGCGTACTACAAATTTGACGGTAAGATGTTATTTTACAGTTTAAATAGCTAGATCCAATTGCAAGGTCTATGCAAACAGTTTCTTCTTTCGTACTTCTTGCTTGTAGAGCACTTATCCGGCCTCTTGCCTTTCCGTCTACTCAAATCATCAAAAAAAAAATATATATCTAAATTATTTTTCTCTTAATTTCCGTGATGAAGGGACATGGGTATATACGATATTTATATTCTGACTATTGCCCTCATTGTGGTTGTTGTTCTCACAAAGTTTTAGCCGTTATATTTTCCAGTCTTCCTCAGGTGTATATCCATCTGGGGTATGCGACAAGGAATTCTGAATATACACTTTATTTAATCTTCGAGGGTAGACCCGGTAGGGTTCAGTTTAGAATTTTTTGTATGTCCTTGGATTGCTAAGTATGGTTTTACAAATAAGCATTGGTTTAATTGCGATGGATTAAAAATATAAGTGTCTTTTAAATACCATCATATAATATTTCTACGGAAGAATCTGATGCATTGCAATGAATCTAACCACCATTTTATTTATAAAGTAAAATAAATTCAGTTTTCCTCTTCGTTGAATATAATTTCCATGAATAACATTTTTCATGTCAGCAAAATCAGGATTGCAAAATAATTATGCAGTTAGCTGACAGCAAACATCATTATGCAGTTCACTGATTATTAAAGAACTGAAACGCCTTTAAAGTGCACGTACATTCGTTTCCCAAATCCATTTTCCTTATTATCTGTGTATTGCCATATACTGTCGGGAAAGATAACGGGGTGTTTTTCTGTTCTCTTCTCTGTAGTTTTAAATTCAGAGTTGAGGGTATATTATAATGACTCGAAGCATTGCTGAGTGTACCTTGTTATATTTCCTATAGGAGGTATTTTGTGAATAAATGGTTACATTATTTTTCAAAAGGCTTTAGTGCGTAATGAAAGCGGCATATTCTATATGAACTTGGACTCAGACCACCAAAAACTCGTTGAGCTGATAACCATCACAATACCAAAAGTCCTTAAGCAGAAATTAACTAAACAGTAGGAACTGGTTTTTAATTTTCTGTAGCCCGTGTTTATAAAAAAGAAATACTTTCAAAATGACAGGATACGGAACAATTATGGGCATCACCTATATAGAATAAGTTATATATTATGTAGTACGAGACAGAATCATACAAGAAACAAACTAATTGAAAGATTTAAAAGCTACCATAAAAATATATGTATTGGAAATGGTATGAGTGTCGCATAGAAGCCGATAATATTTTTATCTACCATCCTACAAGGTACCATTAGGCAATTCAAGATGAGGCAGAGCACGGTAAACAATGGTTTCGCGCAGACTCGATTAAGGTTCCCAACCGAAAGAGAGAGGGTTGGTTAGATGACTACTCGCGATGTCTTTACAAATACACCCAATTATGTACTGATGATGATGATGATGATGATGATGATGATGGAACGGAAAAAATTGCAACAAGTAAGATACATTTTAATCTTAAGGTTACTGCGGGTTTTTAGATTCCAGGCTATGCATGAGAGTAAAAAAAAAAACAATGATAATGGCTGGTAAAACATCAAAATATTTCAGTTGGAAGCTGTACATGGCATTACTTTTTAATCAATATAAGAAAAGTAGGTCTCATTTCGAGTAAAGAATGTATTGTAGTGACACACAGCAGGGTGAATATAATTACTTACAAGATCTTTTCAATGATGGCAAAATGTAGTTAAGGTTAGTATTAGCAAAAAATAATATATAGTTAAGGTTAGTATTAGCAAAAAATAATATATAGTTAAGGTTAGTATTAGCAAAAAATGATATATAGTTAAGGTTAGTATTAGCAAAAAATAATATATAGTTAAGGTTAGTATTAGCAAAAAATAATATATAGTTAAGTTTAGTATTAGCAAAAAATAATATATAGTTAAGGTTAGTATTAGCAAAAAATAATATATAGTTTCAGTCAATCAGCTGTTTTAAAATATTTCCAAAGTTTGATAGTGATTTAAAAATCAGGGAAAATCTGTTTCTCATAAATTACTAGAGCCAAGCACTTTACAGTAAATCATCAGATTCCTTTTTAATTAATATAAGATATGATAAATTAATTTTCATGAATTATGTCATTACACTTAACAAGACCTTACATTTGGTTAAAATTCCATAGTTTATATTTGGAAGGAAATGAAACAGGTGCAATGTTACAATTTCCTGAATACTTGCAGAACAGGTTTTCCATAGCGTTTCATTCGACACTTTGGAATCTTGAGCGCCGCAGTTGAAGTGAATGTCAATTATATGAAAAACAAAAAAAAAGAAATTGACATTACTGCATGCCAACACGAGACAACATGTGACGTTCCCAATGCAAAGTGTATAATAGATTTGGGATGAGAAGTTATTTTTAACACGCCATATTCACCAGAGATGGCGCCACCGGATTATATTTTCTTTCGATCACAGTAGAGTTCTGGTTAAAACTCAGGCCTTTGTTTACAGGAAATACTTTCGAAACTTGGTTGCAGCTAAGACAGAGTCGCGTTTTTGATAGAACTGAAAAACTTTGTCATGTTCACGAAAAGTGAAGTAAGGTTATGTTATCAATTAACAAAATGTTTGTAGGAATTATATATTTGCTAATAATGAAAATTTAAATTTGTGATAGCACATATTTGAAAAAGACACACTCTTATATAGACGACATTTTCTAAAAACATAAATATAGAAAATTAGAAAATAAAACATAATATTTTAATATGTTTAAAAGTACAGTCTGTCTTATGATATCTTCTTTTCTTTATACACTCACACATGGACAAATGCATAGACACACACACACACACACACACGCACATATATATATATATATATATATATATATATATATATATATACAACCCTATTCATTTGTTCGATATATATATATATATATATACTACCGTCTATAATTATTAGGCCACCCCAGTGTTTTAAAAGAATGATGGATTTCATACTATTTTTAGCATTTATTTCTAAGTGAATAATTTAAAATGAAAATAGAATGGTTCTTTTGTTAGTACTATATAATAACATGTGCATCAAATTAATTTTTAAATATTCAATAATTACCTATATTGCAGCTTCATCAATGAAAGAATGAAGAAAATTTAAGGTGATTCGAACGAGTTCATCTTTGCTTCTTTGCCTTGTAAAATATTGCAATATAATAATAACAAAATAACCATTCTATTTTAATTTCGCAATAAATAATAAAAATAGTCTAAAATACATCACTTTCTTTTACAAAAGTGGAGTGGCCTAATAAATATGCCCAGTAGTGTGTATGTCTAGGTAAAGATTCCATAGTTTATATTTGGAAGGAAATGAAACAGGTGCAATATTACAATTTCCTGAACCAACAGTTTTACAATTCTGAGTTCTCTGGCATTTACATTTTTTAAAACGTGCTCATTACAATAAATATTGTAGAGCATAGTATAATCATATAATTAATATTTTTAATTAAAAATATATTACGACACGGAAATTTCAGTTTCGAGATTAATACCTCATCATCAGGCAATGCTAGATAAAAGTCCTATGATCTAGCATTGCCTATGTTAGTTCATAGTCCTATGATCTAGCATTACCTGATGACGAGGTAGAAATCTCAAAACATAGAAATTTCCGTGTCACATAATAATTTTAATTAAAAAATGAATTTTATTATATATATATATATATATATATATATATATATATATATATAGGGGGTTTATTAAAATTACTTTTACAAACTCTGATTTCAAAACAAAGCAAAATATCGAAAAAGCCAACCTTGTACCTCAACACAACAACTGATAACAAATGTTCAAAATTCCAGCCATTTGCTTCTTCACAGCCATGCTCCTGTCGGATTATTGACTGTCGAATTATTGACGCTCCTGTCGGATTATTGACGAATGTTTTCGAATGCTTCCATGGTACGTTGATGAAACGTCTCTATATTCTAATGTGTTTCACAGAAACAGATTTTTATAAGTGGCCCCACAGATATTAATGCAAAGGATTGATGTCGCGGGGGGGTGGTGACGTGCAAGCCAAAGAATCGCTCCTTCCCTACTTATACATCTTTCATGGTAGATATCAGCCAGTACATCACGAACAAGGTAACTAAAATGTACTAGCAAATCATGAAGGTTATGCACCTTCGTATTAGCCGGGGTATACCCTCTAGGAGGTTTTGAAATATGTTCAAAATAAAGTTCCTGTAGGCAGCTCTCGTAAGACCTGCTTAGATAGCATATGGATCTAACACAATGTCACTTACAATTTCAGCCTACATATTTTTCTAATCATTTTGACCCAAGCAAGATAGAAATGCCACTGGTGCGCTGGGGGTTACATAATAAATGAGTGATAAGAAGGGGGAACACATTACAAGGGAGTCAGACAATGGGTAAGAGAAGGTTTAGAATACAGGTGTGAAGAGGGCCGTATGAGAGTGATGTGTAAAGAAACGAGAACATAATACAAGAGTTGTCAGGGAAAGGATGATAAGAGACTACAATTGACTTTGTATTTAAATTGTATTTGTAATGGAATCAAGTTATCAACGCAAAGATAAACAGCAGCATAGGTTGGATGACTCGCCAGACTGTCATCTGCAAACAAAAAGCGATAGAGCCGTGCTGCCTCAAGTCCATTAAATTTCGCGCGGTTTAATGTAAAATTAATATCTTCCTTCTCTCAATATAAATACCCTACCGTGGCAGTTAACTCACCCGTTAGACTTTGAATACGTTATCATCAAATGTACACGAATAACAAATGCAGCCTAGGCTACCTCTCGACATTGAACCATCTACTCTACATCTTCATTTAACTGAATAATTATTTAAAGACGAAGAATTTGCTGACATGATATGAACTTTTTCCTTGTTTTGGCGTAAGAAACTAGCCTATGAAGTTTGTAAAAGTATTTTCAATACACTTGGATATAGGGTGCAAGGAAGAAATCGTCGCTTAAATTCCGCAAATTTTAAAAATAATACAAACACCACATATTAAAAGACACATTTACCAGAATTATACAAAAATATTTTGAAATACTAAAGTGTACATCTATTTAATAATATCGTATTGGCTTCAGCCACGGTTTCAAGACGACTTTGGAATCTCATACAACTTATCTGAACGTTCTTGTTGTTTAAGTTTCTGAATGCTTCATGATATTTATCTTTAGCTTATCTTTGGTGCTGCAAGGAGTATTGGGGGGGGGGGTCTCACGCTCAACTGCGCCCCAAATATATAGTGTGTTCCAATCTTGGAAGTTAAATGACCTGATGTGATGAGTGATGTGGTCGCTAAAATTGTCTAAAATTCATTCTTTCTGCGGCAAAAATAATATTCGTAATAATTTAGAATTTAGGTACATATATTTAGCACGAGTTTACACAGAGAAATGTAGATTCATGATTTTATTTATTTAATATTTTAACAAAGAGAAACTATCAGAAAAAGCTAGAAAGTGGCAATGAAATACTTATTACAACCAACTAAATGGAAGAAAACCATGTCCTTATTATTTACCATAAGCGTAAATATTCTTTACATTTATTGTGATTCAACGGGAACTATTTTTTATACGAATTACTCTTACACATATTTCACTGGACAGTATTACAAAAAGGAAACATTTGGATTCAATTCAACATTCTGATTGGAAGAAAATAGAGTTTACAATTATTGATTGACCTATTTGGATTCAAAAGATAATCAATGTTTTCAAATTATTTAAAGCCAGAAAAAATTTTTGATTCTTATAAAGTTTTAGGTAAAGATGATTTACTGGAATAAGTTCTACTGTTAAAGTCATTGTTGTGAAGAGAAGATGTGAATTCATACCCCACCCAGGAGAAGTTGTGCGTAATTGAATATAAAAACCCGATTGGAATTGGAAGTTGACTCTTCGATTTCCAATTCTGAGCTGTTATCTATTACATCCAATCAATATCCAAGATAACGGCACCTGATATTTTCACGCATTCATCCATTTTGGTACTGGCAAAAGCTCAAGGCTGCTTAACTTTGGTGATCTTGCGAAAATCGTTGTGTCAACGGGATATGACCTTAAGTCAGTTTACAATTAAACAAAAAGTCAAACAGCTTTTTCGTAAAATGATTATGTAATTTCTCTTGTGGCAACTTCAAGAAAGCTAAAGAACACAATGCTAGGCCTAGAAAAATGTTCTACATGTTGTGTATTTTTCTGACATTCAGATATCCAGCATGGCGCTATAAAAGTTTCCAGACTGGTTCTAGCATAGTGAATATGCAAAAATAATAAAAGTCAAAATATAATTTTAAAAAATTACAAAAGAATGAATTTAAAAAAATAAATAAGTGAATTAATAATACAAATAAATCTTCGAAAAATTATTTAAAACAATCTGAATAATCATTTTTTGACAGAAAGCATTAAAAACATTGGAGAGGCGTCTCAAAAATCAGAGAAATAGTGTTTGGCAATGATATAATGGTTTATTTAGTGGCGAAAATCGTTGTGTCAACTTTGGAATCTCATACAACTTATCTGAACGGTCGTGTTGTTTAAGTTTCTGAATGCTTCATGATATTTATCTTTAGCTTATCTTTGGTATTGCAAGTAGTTTTGGGGTCTCTCGCTCAAATGCGCTCGAAATATATAGTGTGTTTCTGAAAATAATACTGATGTCTAATTTTAAGAAATTTACTGAAAATACACAAAAATATTTTGTAATACTAAACAATAAATTTATTCAATATTATTCTCATTGGCTTCAACCACAAACTCCTGGTGACTTTGGAATATCTTGCAATTCATTTAGCGGCTTCATTGTTAAAGTTATTGAATGCTTCAGTTCATCTTTGTTATCGCAAGGAGTGTTGGTGGTCTCTCGATCAACTGCGCCCTAAACATAATAATCAATGCGTTCCAGGTAGTCTGGTGAAACAAATGATTTAGTGGTTTAATGTGTCTGAGAGTCATGATTAGTCTCTCCTGCTTGTGTTGAATAGTTCAGTCCTGTTGCCAAATATTTGGGCTTTCAGCAGCTTATTCCTTGATTCAGGGCAGAGGAACCTTCTCAGGGCACTTGGTGTAGACCTTTAAATTGGGTCTGAGTCTCTCATCAATAAAGTCTGGAGTTCTCTGAGCTTACTGTGCCTTCATTTCGAATACTCTGGAAACTTTTCACATTGTCTCTCAACTTGGAGCTTCCGTCGCAAATGTCAAGCAGTAGAGTCGGCCATTTCTAAATTTCTGGCAAAGTGTATTGTGCAATGATGCTTTTTCTCACAGATTTTGACCCTACTATACGATGAATTCGGCAAAATTAAAAACAAAGAATGCGCATGCGCATATTTTAAAAATATAATAATGTGACAGTTTACCATCGCATCAGCAGCTGAAGAAGCACAAGGAAACTAAAAAACGCGGAAGAGTGAAGGCATTACGATAATTTTCGAAATTTCAAAGTCGGCATGAATGAAATAATACTGCTCAGTTAAATGACAAACTTCTCCGAATTAATGCTATACGTACACAAACACACACACACACGCACGTGTGTGTGTGTGTTTGTATGTGTGTTTGTGTGTGTGCATGCGAGTTTGTCTTTATAAGTTGGTGAGTCTGTTGATTTAAAATGAGGAACATATTTTTTATTAGCGTTTGGCCAATTTTCTGAAACATTTTCCGAATATGTATATACATGTTCAGAAAGAGAGAGTTCTTTCAGAAAATCTAATGCTAACTTTCTATGAAAACTAATAAAATATCAGTTATTACTAGAATATGAATCAACACTTCAAGCATTTTATGATTCTGCTTCCTTTCAAATCTTCTTCGCCAATTAAATCATATCTGTCAGAGGAAATCCTTAACTGCTATAGCCTAAATAACGCTGGTCGTTGGAACCGTTTCCTATCTTTTAAGTGATCCATTCGCGAATACTCTTTTCTTTAGCACGTGATATCGACGTTGTAGATTGCAATAAATTTCGACACATTCTCATTTTGGAGAAATGTTAACGTACATTCCGCCTCAGAGGAGGTATCTATACTCTCAACGCGTATGGAAGAAAATATTTCCGGACTAATGTATTACTTTTACTACTCTTTTACGCTTGTTAAACGCATGTGAGCTGATGATAAACATCGTATCTCCCAAATACATTTTAGTTTCCATTTTTGTATTGCGTCAGTGTAACTGGAAATTCATATATTTCTCACTAAGTATTTTATATATGGCTGAAATTCTTTTGTAATCGTAGTGTAGCATAGGATAGACATATTTCATCTAGATACATACGCTTATATCTAAACATATAATAGTTTATGCATTCATGTGATTTCATGCAAACGTTAGTGTAAATATAAATATGAGAAAACATTTAAAAATACTTTTTTAACCAATGACCGCGTAAACTATAAATTAATAGTTTTCTAAACACTTTCATAGTAAACCATTGACCAAACAGACAGTAATAATGTTGGTCTATATTTATAAATTTTTTCTCTTAAAAAATCCTTTCAGAAAGAAAAAAATCAGGAATATCCACTAACCGTTATCGTAATTTTCAGCATTGATGTAAATTTACTTTTTAACTCATTCTTTGAAATAGTGTGGTGTATGAACATCTTGATTATATCATTTTCTCTTTTTTTATGTTATAGTCATTTAAGTTATTGTTGCTGCTGCTAATATCTACTGAGATAAGCAGCAGAGAATCATTGTCGACCATGTGTAAAAGATTCCGGCCTTAGTATAACAACCATTGTACTCGGTGGGTAACGTACGTTGTTGAACAGCTAATAAAAGCTGTGTATATAAATCATCCAATGATGTGGTTTCACTTATTTAGTAAATTCTTTGTTGTTCTCTAACGCCAGTTAATGATGTTTCATTAACCCAAAGCAACTTTAGCCATTTATCTGAGGACTCAATTGTATACAGGTGACATTTTAAGCATTTTTGAACATGTTTCCATGAAATTCACACAAAAGTGTTGATCTGACGAGTCCTTATAAAACACGACTCAAGTTTTGGTGTTAACAGTTTGGCATTGTTGCAATTTGTTGCATTGTCAAAAAGCTAATATTTTAATAGCTATATTTTCCAAAATTATCCTTGCAACACATCATTAATTATAGAACAGGAAAAATCTCATTTCTCTCATTGAATAATTCTCAATTGTGTGTGCTTCCTTTTGAGAACAGAGGTTGATAGATTAAATTTATTGTCTCCCGTGCAACAATGAATTGGAGGGTCTTAGCTCTCCAAATTTTCATATTGTATGTTCCTCTGAATAATCCTTCACATTTTCCATTGGTTTTTATATTGTTTTTAACATATTTATGAGTGCAAAATTCTCAAAGCTTTCTTTCATCTTTATGTCCCCAGAAGCTTAAATTGAAGTTTGCGGGGCGTTAGATGATTTTTCCTAATTGTTCCGAAAAAGGAATTTTTCCTAAGTGTTCCGAATAATGAATTTTTAAAAGAATTATTTTTATTTTTTAAATTTAATTAGAAAGTAATTAGTAAGTTTTAAATCTGTATTAATTTCAGTCGTTTAGATGATATTATTACGTGAAAAGTTTAATATTTTTAAACGAATTTCTATTTTTTGAATGCGTATACATGTGTTGATTTTTGTAAAGATAGACTGTTACATAAAAAAAATAAATAGAATAAAAGCGATAACTACTGTAGAATTAGAGTCAAAATTTCTAAAATTTGATAAAATATTAGATTACAGATAATGTCTTCCAAAGTTTCTAAAACTGCTGAGTATATAAAAAATTATATAAAACCCACTTGCGTAATTTTCTTTAAATGTTTTTCATATAAAATTCAAATGAAACAACATCACGTATGACATCACTGTATCAGTATGTCAACACTGATATGTCAGGTTTAAAACAGTTAGTGTTAGATAACAAATGCATTTCTTCAGTATTAAAAACTTACATTAAAAATATATGTTTAACATCTGATTATATATACTTCAAATCCCCTTATATTCCTCAAATAAATTTTCATAAAAGCACGATTTTTTAGAAGATTTTTAGTTTATTACAATATAAAACGACTAAAAAGGAATCTAATCAATCAACTATTGAAACAAACCTTAAAAAAAAGCTACTTCTAGTTAATCTAAATTAGTTTTGTTTAAACAGCAAAGTGTTTGGAACTATCAACTTTAATCTACTAGCTTGAAACAAAAGGTAAATTAAAAGCGTTAATATATATTTTTCATTGTTAATGATCAATTGTAAACAGTAGTTATTGCGTGTTTTGCGGAGGTCCTTAGTTTATATTTATTAATAAGTTACTAACTTATCACTTTGGTCAATCGGCAAAGTTATGCATTTGATTTTATAATTTTTTTCATATGCTAGCATTTTATATATATATAGTAAGCTTTCAGTCATAACTAAATTAGACCAGTAAAATAGTATATATATATATATATATATATATATATATATATATATGACAAATATCTGCCGCTATGAAAGTCGGCTCTCTGTGCAGGACCCGGAAGTTTTTCCCGCCTGAATCTGTCCTGCACATATACAAATCTACCATCCGCCCATGTATCTGGTCGGGTGCCCCTGCTACTCTCCTTGGGCTTCTTGACAAAATACAAAGGAGAATCTGTAACGTGGTTGATACTAACTTGGCAGACCGGCTGCAACCACTCTCTCACCGGCGTTATGTGGCTTCCCTGTGCCTCTTCTACAAGTACTTTCATGGCTGCTGCTCCGATGAACTTAGATCATTGGTGCCGCCTAAACACGAATTTACACGAGATACTAGATTAGCAATTAGGTCCCACCCTTTTACAGTTAAACAGATAAGATATAACCGTAATTTCTACTCCAACAGCTTCTTTTCTCGCGTTTCCCGCCTGTGGAATTCCCTCCCACATGTCTGCTTTCCCGACAGCTACAATCTCCAGATGTTTAAATGTAGGGTCAGTAGACACCTCCTATCACACTAACTTCCAATTATTCTCCCACACTCTCATCTACCCAACCCTCATTCTCGGTATCCTTACCCGCCTATCACCCACCCTCTGAGATTTCCTATATTTAACCATCCTTCTTCCATTCTATGTAGCCCCCGGCGGAGTAGTGGCAGTGAAATGCCTTGCTCGGTGTGAAACGTTTATAAAACAAAATTACGCTCTCATTAAGATTGAGCTCTCTAGAGAGGAACATTTAAATACGACAGTTACTACTTCTGCGATATATTCATAATTGAGTTCTTTCGATGTTTGGCATGTGTATACTCCGCTTATATATAACACGCTAAAATTTCCCGTCTACGATTCCATGAGCCTATGGCTTGGTGGTTAGTGACTACGCCTGACATCAAATCGGTCCAGTTTCAATACCGGCGAGAAGCACGCGGATGTCTAGCAACATTGATGAGCTGCGAAACAGGCTTGTATTTGGATGACGAACATATATACAGTTAGTTTTTATCATAATTAAATTAGGCCAGTACACAGTTGCGATAAAAACTATTCAATACAATTATATTGTAGAACGTTTGAATATTTTTCATTTGAAAATGAGTTATTTACGTAGCCCTTTGTAAGATAAATTTTCGTCCATGTAAGAATTTATGGATATTTTTCATGGCAAAAACTAAAGCTGAAGCTGCCTTCTTGATCTGGAGAAATTTTGTTCTCAGCAGCTATTAAAGACCTGGAAGCATGCGCTATTGGCTTACTAGTTCCATCGTCATATTTTAAATATTAATACTACTTCAATTCCCGAATTACTTGCTTCTGATGCAAAGGAAATGTTTAATTTGTGATCCTAATCTGTTATTGATAAGTCCAATGTTAGTACATCTTACCGTTTCAAACGCACTTAGGCATTTCTTGAATAAGGAATTTAAAGGTGCTGTTAATCATGCATATTTTATAAATACACAAGCTAGTGGTTTGCAAAGCCTACAAATGCTTGCAATTTCGCTAAAACGCTTGAGGCGGACATGTCTTTAATTTCGTTTGATCGGGCAGGATTGGTCGTCAAAGGCTTGTATCTGATCAGTACATGAAGATTATTTTGCGAAAAAAATCCGAGTTGTGCTACTATTAATATATACTTAATAGCGCTGCTATGTTACATGGAACTCTACTTCATTAACACAAGCACTTAGTGTGTGATAATTTACATTCATATATATATATATATATATAATTTGGAAAAAATTTACATATGTTCCTATAGATAAAAATACTGGTGAACCCCCTGACCCCTCTAATTATCACCCTATCAGCCTTCTGCCGATACTTGGCAAAGTAATTGAAGCCATCATCAACGCGAGGTGGTTCAACATCTTACAGCACAAAAACTCTTCTCTGACAAACAGTATGGTTTCTGCTTCATCAGGTCATCACTGACGTTTCAAATCGCACAATGAAGGTAGTATTGAACGGACAATACTATCATAGAAACGCGGGTGTCCCTCAAGGATCTATTTTATGTCCTACGATTTTCCTGCTCTATATTAACGATCTTTCTGATGTAATAAGATACCAAGTAGGCAGATACACTGACGACAATACGGTTTACTCTAGCCTCAATAAAAAATAATCTTCTGCTGAGGGTGATAAAGCAAACCGCGCTGCAGAGCTTGAAAAGGACCTCCAATCCATGGACTTGGGTAATAAATGGCTCGTAAATTTTAATGCTTCAAAAACGAAGCTGCTATGTATTAGGCGTCACAGATAATCGCTCCCCACCATTAGAATGGTTCAGGCTAGTCCCCCTGAAAGCAAAACAATGCGTCACCTCGGGTTAACTCTCACAACAGACCTCAAGTGGAATGACTATATAGAATCCATAGCTCAATCCGCTGTTAAGAAGATAGGTTGTCTGCATAGAGTCAGGAAGTATTTCCTGTCTGAAATCATTCTGCACATATATAAATACCCGTGCATTGAATAATGCTACCATCTCGTGTCGGGTGCAACTGCTATCAACCTAGGGGACCTTGACAACATCCAACGGAGAATCTGTAATGTGATCGATCTCGACTAAGCAGTTAACATTCTCACCGTCGAAATGTGGCTTCCCTGTGTATTTTCTACAAATACTTTCAAGGCTTCTGCTTTGATGAACGAAGCTCTCTGGTGCCCCCTATGTATGAATTTACTCGATCTACAAAATTAGCAACTAGGTCCCACCCTCACTAACCTTGCATCCTTTCTCACATGCTTCTTTCTCCGTCCACTCCACTCTCATCAATATTTATATCCTTCCCTTATTCACTTTCTGACATCCCCTATAAACCTGTCAGTCTTTCACATAACTTTCCTCCTATGTAACCCTTAGCGCAACAGTGGCAGTAAACTGCCTTGCTTTGGGTGATATGATTATAAAAAATGTATGTACGAATAAAATAATTGGTATATGTATATCAATGTACATGTGTATCTAGATTTAATCAAATAAATGACAAACTGGAACAAGACCTTGTACTGTATGTAATCCTGTAAAATACCATCACTGGACTAAAGTAATGGGTTGAGCCGAAGGAGACTACCACCACCTTAAAATTTGTTGTTTTTTTTTTCTTTAATTTTTTAACCGCAGCCTTTTTCGTTATTAGATAAAATTACCGAATATCAAAATAAGTTTGAAAAATAATTCAATATTTAAACAATTTTGGTGGGTGCTCACTTTCTCATACAACGTTACAGTAAATCGATACTACATTTTAGAACCACTTACGTTGGAGTCGCTTTGTATTGGTTTTTTGGGGACGTGTGTTTTTTTTCTTAATCGTATCACCCCGAGCAAGGCAGTAACGCCTCTGATGTGCAGTAAAAAGATTAGGTAGAAGAGAGGGAAGTGAAAGACGAATCAGTTAGAAAGGAGCAAGAGAAGGATGGGAATACTGGTGTGATGACAGTTGCAAATGTGGAGAGAAAGGAATGGATATACAGGGTGGTGAAGAAATAAGTAGTTAACGGATGAGTATTGACATTGCATTTAAATTCCTGGAGTTTGTAGCTGTCAGGAAAGCAAGAATATGGAAGCTAGTTCCACAGACAGGAAGTGCGGGAAAAGAAGCCCCAGGAGTAGAATTTTCGTCTGCATTTGGTTGATCTAACTGTGAATGGGTGAGACCCAGTTGCTTGTCTGGTTGCACGAGTAAACACCTGTTGCAGAGGGACCAGTGACTTAGAGCAGAATCCTTGAAAGTATTGATAGATCAGACAAAGGGGAGGCCATATCTCGTCGATTGGGAAGTGGCTGGAGTCGAGACGCCATATTGGCACCTATCACATTACTGATTCTTCTTTGGAGCCTTTCAACAGCACTGAGATGAACAGCGGGGACGCCTGACCATATATAGCAGCAGTACTCCATGTACGGATGAATGGTTGATTGGTATATATGCAGGATGGATTCAGGCGGGAAAAACATCCTGGCCTCACACAGTGACCCAAACATCCTAGCAGTAGATTTAGCTATTGACTCAATATAGTGGTTCCACTTGAGATCAGAAGAGAGGGTAAGGCCGAGGAGGCGCAGCGTATTGCTCTCAGGGAGACTTGCTTGGTCTATGCTTATGGTAGGCAGGAGAGGTTGCCTGTGATGATTGACAGACCGCAGCTTGGTCTCAAACGCATTGAAAAGATTGGATTAAATCAAGCAAGCGTCCGGTAATACCGTAACTCCGTAGCTTGCACTAAAGACCACAGTGCTAAATCCTGTCAAAAGCCTTGGAGATATCCAGAGCAACAGTACGAGGCTCTCCCGAATCCTCAAGGGGCTGAAACATGTACTCGGTAATGGTCGTTAGCATGTCGGCTGTGGACCTGGCAAAGCGGAAGCCATACTGCCTATCAGAGAAGATGAACTATTTCAGCATTAATAATGGCCTCGAACACTTTCCCGAAAATAGGTAGAAGGCTGATAGGGTGATAGTTGGATGGATCCGTGGGCTCACCAGAGTTCTTAAATACAGGAACGACAGAAAAGGACTTCCAGCCTGCAGGAAAACAGGAAGCACAAAGGCAGTAGTTATACAGTTTAGAGAAGACAAGGGAGAGTTCAGGGGCACATTTCTTAAGGACAATCACTGGGATTTCGTCACCACCGCTCGCCTTATGGGGGTAAAGTTTTGATATTACTCAAGATACTACTATCGGGGAATGTATAAATCGTACAGTTTAGCCTCAGTTCTAATAAGAAAATCGGGTGTGGGTACTCCATATGAATCAAATGTGGAGTTAGATGAGAATCTGCGAGCAAAGCAAAAAGCCTTGTCGGCTGATAATATGAGGACCTCAAATTCATTGATTAAAGGAGGGATAGGGGATTTGCTATTGTTCAGCACCCATTTGCATAACCACTAATAGTCCTTGGAGCCGAACTTGCGGTCAGCTATGCCCTGTCTCCTTCTCTCAGCAAACAACCGTTGGTGTCATTCAGGATTCTCTTGCACTCATTACGAGCAGACGTGAATAGGCGCCTATTGTGGTCAGATGACTGTCTCGGAAATAGTCTGAAGTAGTGGTTCCTGTGGGCAATGGTGGCCTAACAGGCAGGAGAGAACCAAGAAGAGGAATGAGGTTTGAGACGAGACATCCTGGTAGGTACGAATGTATCAATTCCAGCTTTCCCGTCATGGCGAAATCTCAGAGGCACAGTCATCAACTGGGAGATCGAACAGTTTTTCCTAAGGGACGTCGCGTAGGAAATCGTGAAAGGCGTCGCAGTCAGCTCTTTGTTAGGATTAGGAGGTCTTGTAGGTAGGAGGCTCCTGTGGAGAGTGAGAGTGAAGAGAAATATTAAGAGAGATAACTGCATGGTCGGATTTGCCGAGAGGTCAAACCTGCGAGTCTTGGCAGGAGTGAGGTGAAGAGGTAAAGCATATATCTAGTAGAAAGGCTTGTCCAGAGGGAGTGCTTGGAAAGCGTGTAGGGAAGTCCACTACTTGCGTAAGGGATTGTGAAATGGCAAAGTTCATGGTGTGGATGCCAGCTGAATCAGTAAAAGAGTCTTTAAGCCACTCAGCATGGTGGCCGTTAAGATCTCCGAATACAAATATGTGAGCGAATGAGTGGTAGGAAGTAGCCTTATCTATATTCTCAGAAATGCTGTCTAGAAGGAAGAAGTCAGGAGAGAGGCTCTTGTTTTTGTCTTTTTCAAGTTTTCTTTAATTCTTACGATGGCATCTTCATCAGAAACTCTAAGATGGCTTTATTAAAATATTTCGCAAAGGATTCAGTAGTTGAATATGCGCAAGCAAAAAAGTAAATTGCACAGGATCGATTTACTATGAGGGTTTATGTAAAAATTGAGCCCTCACTCCCTAAAATTGTTTTGTCTTTAAAAATGTTGAAAGTTTTCCAAACCTTTTTGTCAGTCGGAGAGTTTAGAGTTTAATTGATAAGATAAATATGATAATCAACCAATTTACAGGTGCTAGTAATATCGTCGATTTACTAAAACGTTGTATGAAAAACTGAACCTCCCACTGAAAATGTTGAAATTTTTCAAACTTTTTTTGTCAATCGGAAAATTTAGGGTCTAATTAAGAAGACTGCACTGAAAAAGTAAAAAGAAAAGAAAAATTTAAAGGTTATAGTAACTACTTCAGGTCCGCAAAGTAATGTTATATTTTTTTATACATAACTTAGAAGGATAGATATAAAATGCTAGACTTAGTTAAATCTATGTACTTAGAGGATGCTAAAAAATTGACGGAGCAAATTTTTATAATTTAATTTTGAATTATAAATTTTGTTTCTAAGTTCTGTATGCCTAATTTGCGTGCAGTTTCTTACAGCATTTCAATTTACTTAGAAGAGCTTATGTTACGACATAACACCTAAAAACATAACAAAAGTGATAAAAACGCAATTAAAGAGTAGGGAAATTGCATGAGATCGGCTAATCGACAGGTCAAGACACGTTTGAAAAGAAATCAGTTATCCGACGCTAATTTTTTCGTGTCTTTTCTCGCTTATGTAAATTCTGTTCTACTTAAATGTATTCGGGTAGTTACGTTTAATTGGTGAAACATGTAATAGCAGATACCTTCCTAAATGTCTAAGACATTAACATTTCATTGCAATCTCAAACATGTTTATGCTTACACACGTATATTTCCCTCATACGTGTGCATAATATTTTCTAATTATAGTTTAATTATTTTGTTCTCTTTTTAGTAATAGAAACTAAATAAAGCGACAGACACCTATGTGATACCACTCAGTGTGGGTTCCACTACCAACCTTAATAATGAACTGTTGGGAGATCTTGTTAAAATCTTCTTCACCCAACATTATAGATATGATTGTTATCTTCATCGTCAGCATCAGAGAGTTTCTTTATGATCAAAAATTCTGAAGAATTCAAAATATTTTAATCCTTAAAAACAACCACGCTACACAATCTCCCAGGAAGCAGTCTATCGTAAAATCGTGTTTTTCAGATGACTAACTTCTGCTGGTGTCATTTGCGTGTAGAATTCCTTGCATTTCTTTGCTGTAAACAATAACAATATCAGCGTCTGAAAGATCTAATCTCTCTGTCGGTCTTTTGATTCCAGGGACCGGCTCAGGAAAAACCAAGCGGGGATTTAGTCAAGCGGCACATTTTTGGCTATCTATCGAGTGTCATCAGAGCGCGGTCGAGTTACATCATAGAAGAAACGATCAACCGAGTGTGAAGCACAGGATTTATTAAAAGTAAATTCTACTTATTAAAATAAAAAGTCTGTTGTTATGAATGAAGTGAAATCTCAGGAGAATCTCATGAAAATTCAGATTTTTGTAAAAACATTTACTTAGAACAGGATAAGAGCATAAGTTTGTAGCGTCCATTTTCAGTCGTTCTTATTTTGATAGTAAATTTTTGAAATAGTAGCTTACCAGACATTTCAAAGTGCTTAATTTAAAGTATATATATACATACACTTTACATTAAGCACTTTGAAATGACTAGTAAGCTACTATTTCAAAAATAGTAGCTTATATATATATATATATATATATATATATATATATATATATTATAGATTAATTTTGGTAGGTAAAACCATATCCTGAAATGTTTTTCAAACCAATAAATGGTCTATTGAAAATGCAATTAGAGACAACTGAATGAGTTGATCTCGACTCTAATTTTATTATCTTTGTAAAAGTCGCTATTGTATGTCTTTGTTCTGAGAAGAATATAAAGCGATGGGCAAGTTTGAAAATAAATCAGTTACAGGTTAAAAATGTTTCAGAGATAGGACGTTTTACTCGTCATAAGCGAATTCAAAAAATGAATGATCGGTGATATCTTTCAACTTAATAGGAAGAATATGTGCTCGCTAATATACTACTTGCGACAGGATTACATTTTTTTCAACAACCACGTCTTCTCTAGACAAAAGATAACTTAACTTCTTTTGTGTCATATATATAATCGATAATATTTCACACCGATTTTCTTTCTGAATCACAATCGATATATACAATTGTGCATATTTTATACATTTTTTATAAGCACAATTATAAAACCTTGACGCCAGAAGTCATTGCCGTTCGTACATAGTTTTCATCGGCCTAACACTCTTTGAAATATTTTAGCATGACGCATAACGAGTATAAATTTCACATAATAAGATGCCAGAAGAAAACCACACTTATGCAAATGAAATGTTAATAAATTTGGTATTTTAAATATATTTGCATAAAAAATGTTTGGTGCTTGTAAATATTGTCAGTATTCATGTAAATACGTACCACTTGATTTTTTGAATAGGGGTAAAAATTTATGCCATATTTCCTGTTTAAGTTTGGGTTTTCTATTAATTCTGAATCCTTATACTTTTCTCTCTACGGCTTTATCGTGTTGAATACACCCGTTCCCGTCCGATCACCGAAGTTAAGCAACATCGAGCCTGGTCAGTACTTAATGGGTGACTATTTGGGAATACCAGGTGCCGTAAACGTAAGGACCAAGAATGGTCCACCGGTCCTCCAAGTTTGGAGGTTAGGTGCAGGGTTAACAACCCTGCCCCGTAAAAAACAGTTTGTTACAGCAACAAAAAAGTTGCTGCCCTATCCACCATCTGGGTGTGATGGATAAATGATGACGATGATACGTCTCTATCATTCCCGTGGCATTATCGTTTGTTGTGGGGTGACCTTCTTTTGTTTCTGGGATGAAACATTTAAATTTCTTGAAATCTCATTTAATGTCGATAATTCAAATTGATCTACTCGATTTTTCGCTTTAGTTTTGCGTTAAAAATGGGCTCTTTTTCTAGGTTGGTTAATCTTGTATTTGCCTTGACATTAACTTTTTTAGTAGCTGCTACAACTGTTACCTATACGACATTATTTACTTCTGTTAAGTTTTTTCCTGGTCTGTTCGCTAACAGTGTTTGCAATGCAGCGTTATATATTTGCTCAGAAATTTTATTAGTCTTTGACATATTAATTTTTGGATGTCGTTCTCTTTCTGTCACTTGTGTGCGATTTAACTTGGTGTTTATTTGAATATATTTTATCCCTTTAATGATTTCAATGCTGTTGTTTTCGAGGAATTCTACTCTTGTGGCGTTTGATTCATCTTCGTCAGTGACAGGATGTGAATCAGTCATTTCTTTATGTCACAGCTAGATTCTTCCGTTTTGTTTTTCTGAAGGATCATTATTTGATCTCATTTATTTTAATTATGCATCTCATTATCTGACATATTATCACTTTTCGCGTAATAATAAAAATGTACTAACAACAGCCGCTAAAGATATTTTAAGAACGGTAAGGAAATATGTACAACATTTCATTATATACATTTATTTACTATATATTTTAAAATAAACGAAAGTTTTATATGTTTTCACATATTTAACATTACATAAAATACTATCGCTATGACAAAACAATATTTGTAATAAATGTCATTCTACAGAATGTTGCTGAGAATTCGATAGAATGAACATATGAACAACAACGACGTTTTAGAGAAAATGGAAACAAAACGAATACTTTCAGTAGCTTCAAGTCTTTTCTTTCCCGTTGAAAATATTATCCGGCATTCACTGTCATATAGAAAGTTACTAAGTGTAGCATAGATGTGGCTCATGGACAAAAGTATAGACCAACCGCAAGTTAAAACACTTACCAGATATTTAAATTGTTACAATTGTTCGATTTTGGTGTCTAAAAATTGTCATATGTAAGTCGTGCCTTTTTTTTCTAACAACCATGCATTCTCTCGTCTTGTAATTGATGTTTTTTTCCTTTTCTTTAGGAGGTTTGTAGCGTCTTATCTGCATCTGCTAACAACACTGTTTCATCTGCATATCTCCGCCAATATTTGACCCACCAGACAGTGTCCGGCAATACTTAACCTAACCCACCTAAATGCATATTCTGTCCGTAATACAACGAAAAACCATGTTGGTTTTACGTCATACACAGATAGATATTCAGAGAATTAATATCATATTTATTCTACATAATAAATTATCTGCTTTTGAATAAAATGTTTTTGACAATACAAAAAAATGTCACGATAAAACAATGGATATCATTTGCATTTATTATATAAAATCAACATAAAAAAAATCCCGTGTTCTTTCTGTAACAATGATTAACAAAATGATCTCAAATACAATTTCTTCTTCTTCTTCTTCTTCTTCTTCTTCTTCTTCTTCTTCTTCTTCTTCTTCTATGTGCCTTGTTCTTTCAGGATGTAGGTGATCAATGCCTTCCACGTCTGCTTATCCCTGGTGGCTCTTAGCACGCTTTCTCATGTTACACCACGCAATCCCCGTTCTGTCATCCACCTGCTCAGGCCCTTCAAATATGTTATTCATTGCTTTCCCTTATCTCTTTTATCCTCTATGTGGCATGTTAATATCAGGCTCTCCAAGCTTTCCTTCCTCACTGCATGTCCCAGGAAGTTAGCTGTCTCTTCCTGATGCTCAGTATTTATTTTCCTTTTGTTTTCATCCTTTCCAAAACACATCATTGCTCACATGCTCGATCTGTGATATCCGCAGCATTCTGTGAAACCATATTTCAGTTGTTTCAAGTTTTTCCTTCATCTTTCATGATATTGTCCAGCATTCACTGCTATATTGAAGAACTGACATCACATCCAGTACTCTTTTCGTTGTTTTTAGCGAAATTCTCCTGACTCTTTATACTTTACTCAGTTTCTGGAACGAGTCATTTGCCATGCCAATTCGCCTTCAGATCTCTGTGTCGCACTTTCCTCCTTGTGTTAGAAAACTTCACAGATATTTAATCATTTGTACTCGCTTGATTTAAGTATCTCCCCCTTGTATTTGGCATTCTGGGCTGCTATTTTACCTGATACCATGCATTCGACCTTGTTGCAGTTTATTTGTAGTCCTTTCTCTTCAGTTACATTCTGTAGGAGGTCTTCTAGTTTTCTTTCCGTGTCTGCTATCAGCACTGTATCATCTGCATACTTTGTGTCAAATTGTGGCCTCCGATGACAAATCCTGTCATCGGAGGTGTCAGAAAAGGGTAACTAATGTGAGAGGATTAGCAAATATTATTTCACAATGAGTAAAACATCTTACGGTGTAGATAAATGAAAAATAAGAACGTTTTCCCTGCGACAGAAACAATTTATAACACCTGAAATCATATCCACGGAGCACTCTTTATTATGGTTCTAAGATCTGAGATAGTATTATTAATTTATTATTATTCTTAGCCCAAACCAGTTCATATGTTGAATACTCTGCAATTTAATGTCAGACCTTGGAAAGTTGAAAAATCGGAAAGTGCTTTGGAAAAATCAATACATATCCCAAAGACTTTGATATAAAAATAGAACATAAATAAAGGAAAAAAAAAAGAGAAAAAACATTCGAAATTATAGACTGGAAAAGCAAGATCGTAATCTCTTTCAACCTTTGTTATCTGTACGCAAGAAATTGTAAAATTTAAACATGCTAAAATCTTAGACTTCAGCGCAATAAAAATACAATTGCATATCATTTTGGCAAATACACCGAAACTCACAGAAAAAAATCTGAGAATTTTTTATAAATTAAAAATTCTAATCCTTCGAATATTCAATTACAGAAGATTTAATTCCATAAAAATTAACAATTTATTTAATTCAACTGAAACTGAAAAGATCTCCTTAGCAATTTATAAATGTTTTAAGCAAAAAGATTTCTTTCTCCAAAGGATTTCTTGAATAAAGTATACATACTTCATGGTGCATATCATAAATATTGATTCTTTCCAGATGAATAGTTTCTATTGACCATGAATATAATGATGAAATATGTATCAGCCTACGAAGAATGCTTAAGAGATTTCATATTGTTAGCCAGAAGCTTTTTGTTGTTATATATTAATTGAAATATCAAAATAGCAAATTCGTGCGTAGGTGGTGCACGATTTCATTCTATCCGCATCAGTTAATCGAGGATATCAATTGCGTGAATACTTTAGTTTAATATGAGTTAAGCACCACTTCCCTGTTCAGCATTCACTATAGAAACGAACTCCAATGCAAATCTAACTCGACTTGTGGAAACAGGACACGCATTTAATATTTGTTGAGTGCTTAAAAGACAGTTTTAGCTGCTCGACAAACGTTATAAAGATTCAGAAAATTCAGCTTTCTTTGCAGAAAATGCCATCTTGTCTGTATTGTTGAAAACATTGTATAGCTATTAATGAGATTACTTGACAACTAGCTATTTAATCCTTGATAGCATTTAATAAACAAACACATTAATATTTTAACTCGGGCGAAAAATTCCATTTAAAGATTACACTACATGAACGAAAGTTGTACCTGAAATAATAAGCAGATGCGAATACTTTAACAGCACATCGTATATAATAAATATAATTTGTAATTCAAAGGTTGTATAAATTCAGATTTTATTAACGTCTACCGATAAACCTTACATTTATGATAATAGTAAAAATCTGGTACTAATTAGTGGTTCCTAGGGTATGATTTATAGTACATGAAAATGTAATCTATACTATACTTTTATAGGCTACTTTATTACATTTTATTAAGTATGTAATATGACATGTAATAATCAATAATACGAACTCATTCGGCAGGAATCAGCTATCTAGATAACTAAAACAAATGTAATGACTTGTTAGAAAAAAATAGACGGTTAAACTATCTTAGGTACATATTGTGGAAAAACAGTGTTCGGTCATAGATGAAGTCTTTCCATCATTTTGGGTAAAATAAAGAGACCTCTGGACGTTAGCCGTAATAGCCGTAAAATCAACAATACAACTGAAGAATATAAAAGAATCCAATAACTCTCTAAATAAGACACTCCATAATTCGACGTATCCCTGTCTTTTACATGGGGAAAGACTAATATAAATCATATTACAATGGAAAATGTAGTGGTAAGGTTTGTATATATTAACTAAGCCGATTTTTTACTCGGTATTATAAATTGGTCTAGCCTAGTTTCATCATTAAAGTTAGCCGGAAGAGTCCATTATTTTTGAAGGGAACCAGCTTCTTTCTTCGAGACGACATGTGAGAGTGATTTGTTTTTGAAGTTACTTTGTAGCTATTGTCTGTAGAGTTAGGACCTACAATGCAGCAAACTTGTTTATACAAGTCTGCTGATAAATTAGAAGTTCCCTTCTCCTAGATTAAGGTTATAGGGCCCTATTTGCTTTATTATTTTACGCGTAACTGGGTGAAAGTACAAATTTTCTTAGGGTATTAGCATATAACTGAATGTAATGAACTCGACTGGATTTCAAACTCAGCCCTCTGTTTTTTTTAATCCTAGTCGTTAACCATTAATCCACCGTGTTTGCGAAGTCAAAGTTGTACAGAGAATAATAAGGAATATCCATCGACTATCAAATTTGTAGGCCGAAACTACTTGACTATGGAAAAGCTCAAACTAAACCACCGTAGTTTAAATAAATTCTCTTTATAAAGTATGTAAAGAAAGAGCTTCCCTGAGAGCAAAATACCCTGATCTATGAAGCAGGTGAGATGTTTCCGCAGAAAGCCAAAAAGGACGTTACACACGTCAGATAAGCACAAGAACAACGAAGGTACAATTCGATAATGATAACCAGAATATGATACGAGAATCTTGAAAAAGCGTTTGTGTTTCTGATTTTTCCCAACTTCGATTGTGACATTAGGATGGGACGTCCAGAAATTTTCGCAAATCATATATTATCTTGTATCAAAGGATATTTCTGGTGGCGGTAGTCTAATGATATGGGGAATGTTTTCTTGGCATACAGTGCGTCCCTTGTTAACAATAACAGATTGTTTAAATGACACAGCCTACCTAGGTGTGCAGGCTAACCACGTACCTTAATTTATGGTTATGTCGGAAAAACAATTACAAAAACATTGGCATGAATCCAAATTTCGAAAGTGTTTCCAGAACTTCATTGAATCCATGCCAATACGAAAAGATCTGGTCTAAATGTAAAAGACTGTCCAATCCGATAGTATAATGAACTGGTATATTTCTAGACGTTTACCTGAAAGTGTTTTATAAGACATTAAAGATGATAATGAAGCGAACAATAAAAACAGAGTTTAATGTTTTGAAGTGCAGTCAATTAAAGATTGTTTTCTCCATCTCAATGTTACTGAGATCAAGAAATATGCTTATAGTTGAGACTCATTGTTTTGAGGTGATAATTTGCTTTCCATTTAAAATGAAAGAGCCGAACATGTGATAAAATATTAAGCAAAATCGGCCATATTACGTAATCCCAAATAGGTGGGCATGCAAAAATTAATAAACTAATAAGTCCTTATCTCAGAACGAGTCTGCATATTAATTGTAAGACATCGGACTAATGGGTTTCTAACTAGACATAGTTATGATTAAAGTAGTTTTATATTGCTGAATAAAATGCTTTCAATATTTGCCAAGCCTAAAAAAACTTTCAGTGACAAAATTTTAAAAAGATCTGATGGCAATCTTAGCAATAGATAATTTCCGAATGAGACAACATACCAAATATTGTTGTCTGATCTATATAAGTATTAATATTTTTACTTTTTCAAGCTAAAATTCGACTAACCACGCTTCTTGGGTATTGTGTTGGAATACAATTAATTCGAATATTATTAATTCGAACATATTACACATTTTTCATTGGTCCTTTCTTTCGTTGATTTGATTGATAATATTAAATTATAACTACACATATATATGTTTCTAATGCTACAAAAATACAAATGAAATCTGACATCGAATTGTATCATCAGTTCCGCAGTTATATATATATATATATATATATATATATATATATATATAACTGCGGAACTGATGATACAATTCAGTATATATATATATATATATATATATATATCGTTAAATCCTTGACTATGACTGGTTTGCTTTATAGAGAAATATATTAATTGGGTCAAATAAGGTTGAAAATAAATTTATCTGCTTGTATCTAGATTTCTAAATTTTTCATTGAAAGGCTATAGTCTGGTTTTAGCACGACCCATTCCTGTGATTTCTACTTCAAAGCAATGAGTTAGCCTCGAAAAATCCCTGAAGCTAAGGATTTAATCAGAAAACTTATTTTGGGACACTAATATTGATATGTTAGAATAGGTATATGGAAAATTCAACCTCAACAAAAAACCTAGTAATAAACACACAATATGGGTGGAAACCTTTACACTATTGACTTCATGTACACAAGATAACCTTGCTTTGATAATCTTGGTTATTTCTAAATTGACTTAGTATATATCCGCCAGGTAAGTAAAAAGAAAAGAAGCAATACACATGAAGTCGCAATGATTTTCAAGCTTTGTGTTTCGCATCATCCATACTAATATATGACAAAATAGATGGAAGTATTGTTTTATAGACGTCAAAATTTACAAGCTATTTCTTGTTCCAGTTAAAAACTGATTGAAGGACATTTTCGAGAGAAGCTCTCAGTTGTACTTTGTCATACTTATCGGATTTACATTTAAGACAAGATAAAATAATTGCATCATCAACGTAAATACAAAGTCGGGAAATGATTACATAGACTAAAACATTTTTTTACATTTTTGGACGAGATGGAAAATAACACTTGCACTTAGCATATAATTTTTTATTAACCTGAGCGTGATGACAATCAAATCATGATGTTCTATACAACTTCAAACAAAAATGTTAGGAATTTATCCTTCAATCAATTCGAGAAAGTGTAACAACTGTTACTCTACATCACAAACCTATTTTCATACAAAAATGTTTTATAGCGAACTGTTAATATATATATATATATATGTGTGTGTGTGTGTGTCGAATGTGCGTTGATATAGGCCCGGAACAAGAAAACGGGGAGCCGAGTTCGAATTCTAGTTAAATTCTTTGAATTCACTTACGCGCAAATACCCTTGGGAAAGGTATCAATCCCTCTCTTTTCTCCAGTAATGGATTAAATAACAGGACAGTTGCCTTGGCTGGCAACCAGTCTACCACAGAAAGCAAAGACAGCCTACTGCGGAATAATCTTCTGACCAGTCAGTCATGTCTATTTCGAGACATGATGGCCCAAGCGTGTATCCCGTATGGCAGTTGTTAATATAAATATCAATCGCAAGTAGGCTTGGCCTATCACTCTGTGAAGTCTGAATTAATTCATGTAAGAAAAAGTATAATCATTTTATTACCATTAATGATGACCGTTGCAGCTCTATTTCGTAAGTGTATTATGTGCTTTGTGGTTCAGTGGATATCGACTCGGAACGACAAATCAGGGAGTAAATTTCGAATTGCAGTTAGATTCCTGGCATCCACTTACGTACAAATACTCTTGGGCTGAATAAGAGGACAGATTGGGTTCTATAGCATTGAGTGTCAACCTGTCTACCGCAGAATGAAATGGCAGCCTACTGCGGGATAAACTTTTGCCCAGTCAGTCATGTCTTTTTTGAGACATGATCGCCCAAAGCGTGTATCACGTATGGCATTTAACCGATTGACTGATGTATAATTCGATTCGTGTTGCCAACGTATAAATTAATGCTTAAAAAGAAAAGAAAAAAAAAACACGCATAAATATTTAGAAGGAATGCTTTTTAATAATCCATAATGTTTTCCTACTAATCCGTTAACTTACTAGTATGCTGATCTACACTATTTTTAACCCTGACATTCGTAGAATAAGTTTCCATCCATCCGCAGGTGAACGTTGCTGGCTTGGAATTGAAGAATATTGGTAAATCATACAAAAATAAAGCATACTAGTAAATCATTGTGTTATTGTCGAGGGGAATGATGTACAGAAAAGAATGAGTGCTTAATTCATTCAGTGTTCGCTGCTAACGGATATATACAAAAATACAGAACCATAAGATATAAAAAACAGCAAGACAAAACTAATATGCAAAAGAGAGGAAGATCTAAATGTTGACTAAGTGACAAAGCAAATCAGTCCGAATATTATTCTCCTTGTCGTAAATTAATAAAAATGGGCCTTTAAATACATATTTGTAGCGTTTTTCAGGCTATGACCCAGTTCAGCGGATAGACTGCTAAGTGGGTGCTAGCTACTTTCCAACTCTCATACTTGTACATCTTACACGCAAGATACGTAGTCAGGAAGATAAAAACGATATCGTCTCAACGGGCTAGAAATAACATAATATGAATAGAAAAAAGAAAAGAACATTAATGCGAAAAATCTGAGATTGAACTCAAGCTATATTATAGATAAACTATACCTATATTTGACCACTGGTTTCTTCGGTATATGGACAACAATTTTGCGAGTTAATTTCACTCACGGGATTCACATTTAGTCATAGATAGAGGCTTAGATATATGGGATTTTTCAATCTGGGGAAAGCAGTTTGTATAAGGAAAAGAACTCCTTGTGTTAAACCTCCGCAAATTTACGGTCATATCAAAACATCGAAAAAGGCTGTTAATAATTCAAGACCGGGGACGTTGATTTGAATAAGTAATTCAAATTTTAATTATATCGGCACATTTTCACCCAATAAAATTGCTTCTCTGATTAAGGTTAATCGTTCTCAACGAATCTGTTTCCATTATCTTACGGTATAGACGCATATCGCCTATAGACAAGTGAATTTCACTAATAGCTTTCTTAGAATAAAGATATTGATTCTTCATACAAGGATCAGAATAGAATTGAATCTGTTTTTTCCATTCACTACCTTTAGACTATTATGAGATGCTTAAAGATTATGTCAACTTGTAGACACGAATCTTTCCACGTACAAATAAGTAGTTGTTTTTGATAGATTAGCCTATGTTTAGTTGGATGCAAATAGTTACGTATACATTGTCATCAAGTTGGAATCCCTAACAGGATCTACTGGAAAAAATAAAAATATATGTTTCATATGCCGTAAACTTTAAATGAAACCAACCATCAATGCCGATTCACTCTTTGCGTTACTTTAATATTAAACTATAGCGCACCAGTGAAACACCATATTATATAATAAAATAATTTCTCATATCTTTTAAGAACAGACTAATGAAAGGCCTGCAAAAAATCAAAACAAGTATCCTTTACTACCTGCTGCGAATGTCATGGATTGAGCATGTGAGCAATGATGAGGTCTTGGAAATGATGGAAACAAAAAGGAAATTAATACTGAGCATCAGGAAGAGATAGCTGAAGTTCCTGGGACACGCAATGAGGAAGAAGGGCTTGGAGAATCAGATACTAACAGGCCAGATAGAGGGAAAGAGAGACAGGGGAAAGCAATGGATAACATATTTGAAGAACCTAATCAGGATGATGACGAAACGAGGATTGCATGCTGTAACTGGAAGAGGCGTGCTCAGAGCCACCAGGGATAGGGAAACGTGGAAAGCCAAGATCACCTACGTCCTGAAGGGCCAGGGCACATTGAAAAAAAAGAATACATGCATAAAACCAAGAAACACTGAAATGTATAATTTCAACAAAACAGTAAACAAGAAAAAACTATTAAAAAATAAAAAGACGTCTTGGTCAAAATTACTGGAATATCATCCCACTATTCCCACACTTTATGGCTAACACAAAAATTACTAACCAAAAATTCGCTTTAGACCTATTGTATTTGGTATTAAAGGTGATCCATAAATTAGACAGAGCTATTACTAAATTAATTACTCCGAGACTCTATTATCACTACACATATCAGACACTCAGGTAACTTAACACCATAAAATTAGGAATATTAATATCATTAAATTTTATATGTCAAATTAGGATAATCAGTCACTCTATACTAACATATCCATTAAAAATATCTAAACATTCTTAGAAACCATTTAGAAAAATCCAAAGAATACTCCACCTACCTATCCATAAAAATAAAAAATCATAAAAAATATGTACTTGATCATTGTTTTCATCTCTCTTTGAACAACCCTTTTTATCAACAAAATTTGGTTTACCCATTGAGATTCCTTAGTGGTTTTCTAGAGTTCTAAGAATCCAATTCTTTCAAATATGTTATACTTAAGAATTATATTTACTATATAGATGACGTCCTATTGTTTTACTCCATAACACTAACCTATTAAACTTAGTAACTAAACTCAATAAGATAGAACCTAACAAAGAATTCACATATTAACTTGAAAGTAAAAATCATAAACCTTACTTTGATATCTTAATAACAGGTAATAATGAATAATTAGAAATTAGTGTTTACCATAAACCTACCAAAAACGAAGGTATTAATTTCTATTCCCACCACAAACCAAAAATTAAACTGGTGTATCTCTCAAAATATGCAGCCTTAATTATTTATTTGAAGAGAGATATAATAAACAAAAGTTTAAACTTCTCCACAACCCAAACCTCAACACACAAAAAACATGATTATAAAATCCAAAAAACCAAAAACCAAAACCAAAAACCAACAAAAACAAAAACCAACAAAAACAAAAACCAACAAAAACAAAAAACAAAGTGAATACGCCAAAACATTACACAAATTTCATATTACCTTCTAAAACCTTTTCATATAAACTCACAAATAAATAACTATCCAAAACCTTAGAATCGTTACCACCACCTCCACAAATATTGTTGATATTATCAGATTAAAAAGTCACCAAAAACTAATTTAAATACCGGGATTTGCAATAGAATGCCTACAATGCAATAACGCATATATAGGGGAAATAGCACGAAATCTTAAAGCGCGAATCTGCGAACACTTTATGTTTGGAGAGATGTTCAAAATTTCTTGCATTACAACAAAACAACGTGCACAATTTTGATTTCTCTGATGCTAATTTAATTAAAAAAAACATAACCTTCTAATGCGGAAGTAATTTGAAAACATATTAATACTACGAATTATAAAGACACGATTAAGACATGACATTTCTTTTGTGTCTTTCTATAAATCTATAATCCATGAATCCAAAATATATTTAGAAATAAAAATAATTTAAAAAAAAGGTACTTCCATATTTTCATAACATTTTAGTATTGTTTTCGCTATACGCACTACATTCTATTTTACTTCAAAATTAATCTATTACAACTATATTTTCCTCATGAATTATTAAATTTTTTCTCTATTATTAGATATCATTACATTTTATTGTGTTATATTAATATTTATATGTATTAATATTAATACTATTATTATTAATTTATATTTTTATTAGTATATATTATATTATAAATTTATATTTTTATTATTATATATTATTATTGAAATTTATTTATAATTTTATAATTATATAATATATCATATATTCTAGAAATTATTACTATCATAATTATTGTATACTAATGCTTATTTAATTATTACTATTATAATTTTATATCTATATTTTGATATTTCTATATACTATTTATATTGCTTAATTATATTATTGTAATAAGTTTAATGATATATATTTAGTATTTTAAAGCATATTATTTCATTATTCTAACCATTAGCAACATAACAAAGTGTTATTTTTTATAAAAAGTTAGCTTAGCACTTGCAAGCAATATTTTGCTAGAATTTTAAAAGGAAATATATTTCATTTCATCATTCATACAGATTCTTATTTTACCAACTCATGAACGCACACATTTATACTTGAATTTTTCATACACATAAATTTCTACGTAATTCTCTCGTTTTATTTTAAAAAAGAAAACCATCTGTCGATTGTATACATTATTTCGCTACAATTTTGAACGGAAATGTATTTCATTTTGTTATTCATGCACATTAAAATTACCCACATATTAACACACTTAATTCGACTAGAGTTTAAATACGTTGGACAAATGCATTATTTTCTCATGCATACACTTTCATTTAAAAAACCCATCAATTGCTTTATTACACGTGACACGTATCTGACTGATGAAATCAAACCTCAATCACTATACTGTCTGTGTGGATTAAACAATTTAAAAATTAATTTTTTTAACTCATTCCTCTTTACAAAAATCTATAAGGAAACTTGTTAAAGGGAAATCAGTCAGTTAAGTGCCATACGTGATACACGTTTGGGCGATCATGTCTCTTTCAAATATGACTGACTGGGCAGAAGATTATTCCGCAGTAGGTTGCCATTGCTTTCTGCGGTTAAAGGGAAAATATGTTAGCATAAAAACACTTTTTTCTTACCTGCTCTTTATTTATTATATTCACACGACGCACTCACACACACACACACACACACACACGCACACACACACACACACACACACACACACACACACACACACACACACACACACACATATTCTGTATTAGTTTTTGTTTTTGAACAACTATCTTAAATATTGTTTGTCGTACTGTTGCTTTCTGTCTTTGCTTATATAAAGTTAGATTTATATGGTTTTATCCGCCCAAGTATAATTTATTATATAATAGATTAGGCGTTAGTAATGTCAGAAAAGTAGCATAGTCTATTTTTTGTTCTTATAAAAAAGACATTCATATTATGGAATTCATAATGTAATGTATTCTGAGATTAATTCAAGATAATTTTTTTACCAGCCACCTTTTGTACTTTTATCAAAAGTTTCAATCATTATCATTGTTTTTATAATATTTATGTACATATTTTTGTAAATTGTCTTATTTTTCGAACTTTGCTTTAAACAAACATTACATTTTTAAGGAGCTTCTGAAACTCACAATTAATGAAATGTTCCTATATGTACATTCTATATGTTCCAATGTTGTCAGTAGTGATTGTGGTGATAATTTTCTACTGTTTATAAAATGTCACCATGCTATGTGTCTCAGTAAGTCCATCTCAAAACACAGAAGACAGTATTTTACGTGCTATATTTCAGTAATCAAATGGTGGGCAGTTAGACGTCATGAATAGATTCGACACTGTGATGGATCATCGTATTCTATGGTCAACCGCCCACCTCAATCCATGCAAACACCCTGACTCTAGGGCGTTGTCAAGCCACAGTCTGCCTGCCTCAATGTGTGTCTGGGGCTTATAACTACAATCTTAACGATTAGATTGATAAGCATGAATCAAACAATCAGTAAAATGAAAAATCAAGGAAGACTCCAGCTCTTCTAAGCTCAAGCCGTAATAGGCGAACAATGCGCACATCCGATGATCTGTAATATATCGATAACTCCCGTTATATTGACGTGGCAGATCTATAGAAAACACGATTTTAAGACAGCGGATTGCGAACGGAGAACGCTACAGCTTCTTTCAGGGGAATCAAGTTGATAACTACTAGTATTATGGACTTCGTTGTCACGACCGTATGATTGTAGTTCTAGCAATATGTATAGAGAGATTCCTCAAATTTTACCTCTCTAAATATGAAGGCCGTATAAACCCTGTTTGCATCTATGTGCTAACACTTCAATCCACGCTTGAAGTAAAAGACCGGGTTTACACACAACTTGACAAAATTGTCAAGCGTATCTAAAGCTTATGTTCATATTTATCTACTAGAAGATATCAAATCGAGGATCGGCACTGATTACATGTACAAAAATGTAAGTCAGTATGGTATTGCGAAAAAGAAAAGCCAAAAGTTTCTATAATTATGCTGCTATGATAAAATATTTCAGAGACTTGTCACAACCAAACTAACTGCTTCCAAGTTGAAATCATTGGTACTAGCTAGACATGGTGATCGGCAGAAACTACTCCACAAACAAGGTTTGCAATACCAAAATGCAGACTGCCAGAGAGTGCACTTGCCCATCTCCCTATATGTAATGTTTTAACGTATGAATCTCTACTTTTTAAAAATCGTATCACCCCGAGCAAGGTGGTAATGCCACTGATGTGCAGCGGTCTACATTAGAGTAAAAAGATTAAATAGACGAACCAGTTAGAAAGAGAGCAAGAGAAGGATGATAATACAGGTGTGATGACAGTTACAAAGGTGGAGAGAAAGGATATGCAGGGTGGTGAAGAAAGAACTAGAGTCAAGTAGTTAAGAGATACGTATTGATATTGCATTTAATTCCCTGGTGGTTGTAGCCGTCAGGAAAGCATGAATATGGAAGCGAGTTCCAAAGGCGGGAAGTGCGAGAAAAAAAGCTGCAGGAGTAAAATTTTCGTCTGCATTTGGTTGATCTAAATGTGAATGAGTGAGATCCAGTTGCCAACCTGTTTGCAGAGGCACCAGTGACTTAAGTTCGTTGGAGCAGAAGCCATAAAAGCATTTATAGAACAGACAAAGGGAAGCCACATCCCGTTTGTGGGGAAGTGGCTGGAGTCGAGCCGCGAAGTCGGTACCTATCACATTACTGATACTCCTTTGGAGCCTGTCAAGAACACTGAAATGAACATCAGGGGCGCCTGACAATATATGTCAGCAGTACTCCATGCACGGACGAATGGTTGATTTGTATTCTATTCAAAAAAGAAATGCCAGTTGAGAATTAACTCTTGCAATATTGTTTATGTAAATAAAACCCAAAAGTTCTTAGAGAGAATTGTAGACTCCCTTTACAGTGACTCATTACAATGCACAGAAAAAAGAATGAACTCTCTTTGAAATACCACATAAAATTTTGCAATCTCGACTTAAGAAAATCTCTACATTAGAGCCTGTTATCAACGTTTAGAGCAGAGCGGTGATTAGATTCAAGCGTGACCCCAGCCTGCAGAATTTAAGGGCTCTAAAGGCTGTTTGAAACAAAGTCAATCAAGATCCACGTCGCTGTCTAATTGATTACTGGCTGCAATTGTCAGATATCATCTACCTTTCTTTAGTCAACGGCAACACTCGGAACATGTACGAGGTCTTTAAACAAGCAAACAAAACGACTGTACTCCTTAAATCAAATATAAAGAAATGAATTACAAAATATGACAAGTGGAGCAAAAAGTAGAGAAATACCTAGAATTTACCCAAGAGAAATTTCTTTCACTAAAACGCGGTTGATGTTACTGAGGTCCTGCCAGTCTTGCAAGATTTGGTCTCTGAGACTTAGTAAATTCATTGACGCTCTAGCGTTTGGGAAAGTATCAGGTGAAGACTGTATACCGTCCAAAAATTGTCAAATGCGATAATCGAGCTTTGCTCAAACCACTATATAGTCTCCTGAGACTTTGTTGGAGAGAAGGTAAGGTTCCTCAGTCAAGATAATTAAATTGTATAAAATGTCAAGGTAATTAAACTGTGTAAAAACAAAAGCAACTGCAGTGACTGCAGTAATTACAGAGCTGTCTCCATATTAAGACTGTTTTGAAATCTTTTTTCAGGATGAGTTTAAAGAGACTCCATGACCTGGTTTATCGCATCGATCCAAAATCCCAGTGTGGATTCAGAGCTAAAAGATACACCAGATGACATGATATTCTCTCTACCATAGTTCCTGGAGAAATGTCACAAAAAACAGATATCACTATAAATCTAATATTCATTGATCTCTGGACAACATACATCAGTCAAGAAATTACCTGGAAATCTTCTATATCCACTGCGTACGACGAATTCTCTGCATCACATGGAGAGATAAAGTTACCAACACTCTTGGGCTGTAGCAAACAGACTGCTGGATCATACATCTTCTTTGCCAACGTCGTCTGCGATGGCTTTGTCACGTGTATAGTATGAATGGCCGTTATATATCAAAAGCCATCATGTATGGTAAGCTAGTTCAGGATACCTAAAGTATGTTTCAAGGACACGATTAGAAATGCACAGACATTTTGGTAGCTAGGAACAGATAGAAGACAATATCGGTGGCTGACATCAAACTGTTCATGAAGGTGTCCCAAAGGCCTGGGAAAGGTGAAATCAACTGCTAGAGATAAGAAGAGAAATAAAGAAAGAAACTTAGAGAGCAATTTCAGAACTTCATTTCACATTCTAACTTCATCTTTCCCCAATTGTTACTTCAAACGCTGCTAGCAAAAGAACAATATTTGACCGCAAATGACTTTACAATTATCTTGGCAGATAGACAGACGCCAATAATTCTACTACTACTATATATATTTTATAATAATACTGCTACGATATTATATATAATAATAGTACTACTATTACAATCTTAATTGTAACTGCTATTGGAAACCTCCTAGTTATTTTCATTTTTTATTCTGTAAAATTCATTTCTTGTGATTATTTGATGCTAAGCTATAAGAACTGATGAGGTATAGTTTTCTCTAAAATTTAAAGAATTCTTTTGTTTTAAGTAATTTTTAATCAATGATCTGGTAAAAAAGATAGACATGATAATTAATTCTTTTTTAACAATTTTGCAGCCATAAATGGCATTCATATGATAGTTCATATCTGACAAGGCACAGATGATAAAAGCAGATAATGAAATAATCAAAAAATAACTTGACCATAAAACTTGTGAGTTGGATGCCTGGACAGAGAGTTGCGTTACTAAAAAATAACTGAAACTTAGATATTAAAGAAGTCATGGAATTAGAAAATATACCCCGAATACTGAATAAATAGTTCGACAGAAATTCAAATATATATAATATAATTGAAGAACATCAACTGAAACTTCGTGAATATGTTAATAAGCATCAGAGGAGAAGTCTCAATGAGGCAAATAGCGTAAATATTTACAATATCTCTTCTCGGAAATATAGAGAGATGCTATTTAAGAACATGACTTGAGTTCGAAACGTAAACCTTTTGGATACAAGCACGAGTGAATCAGATATCGTTTTGCTTTTCAGTCATTTCTATTATTACAATTCTTAAAACCGTGAGCCTTGAAACATCGATTAATTTGAAAACAGATTAATAGAAACCCAAGCACACACATAATCCTCATGAAAAAAACAAAAAACAAAAAACAACAAAAAAGCAAGTTATATCAGGATTTAAAAAAATGTTTTGTAAAAGTTTGTGGTAACGACAGAAATTTGTAAATAAATCTGTGCAACTCAAAACTTTATTCAATCGATCACGCTCCACTTTAAATTCTCAAGTGATTTTCTTTGCTAAACTTTGGTTGTCATGTGAAAATCGATCGTTCAGTCTAAGTCAAGCGATAATCTCAGCTCCTCATCTGAATAGCATCGATCTGCGACCAAAATCTAAGAAAAAATATTATTGAAGGTTATTTTAAACTCTGATAATTGCATGGAGTATATCTGTAGGCACATCAGTAGCAGATTTACTCATCTCATGAAAGGGATACAGAACTAAATACCTTAAGCTGATATCTGAAACAGTGAGGCACAAGAGAATTTTATTAGCACTCATGTCAAATTGAACAAATGGCAGGTTATTCCCGCTGCAGAATCTGTCCAGAAACATTTCTCACAAAAATAGATAGATAGATAGATAGATAGATAGATAGATAGATAGATATAGTATTTCCAAAGATTGAAAAAATACACTCCCGGGGAAATGCAGTATTAACTGTTTTGAACAAAGGTGATGTAATGGTTAAAAATTTAGAACCTGTTATCATTGAGTAGTGAGTTCGATCCTCACTGGGTGCCCCATACTTTCTTCTTTGTGCCACATGTAAACGGTGTTTAGAAAATTGAAACTACTTTAGACAGGGACATAAACAGAAATATATGAGAATGCATGCACATAGAAAATACACATGAACACACACACACACATATAGATATAAGATGTATCGAAATACTTTTACAAAAATTGGAGGTGGATTTCTCACGCTAAAACAAAGGAAAATTGTATATAAACTTACGTCTGCAAATCTTTCATTTTTGAGTTGTTGAAAGAAAATTTACGTTAGATGGCACTAAGACTACTTACGACTAGGTTGTATTTGTCATTTGTGTACATTTGTGTCTAGTCTGTCTTCAAAGTTATACTTGTGCAGTAGTGAGTTAACTGAGAAATGTTTCGTTTAGCAGTAGCGGGATATCATAAGTGGGTAGATATGATTATTTTATACGACCGCGAAAGTTAATAGACGTGAAACTTACTTTGAACTACTAAAAAAACAATTTGTGAGACCCCGTGTAAAGATGAAAGGAAGCATAAAGTAGCTATCGATATTGATCACTGTAATAACCTTTAGAGCTATCCAACTCTTTCCGAATCATCTGCACTAACCTCAGATTGACACCTAAACATTTTGATACGTTTGTATCTGCGAATGTTAAGTAGTACTGCATGCTTATTTCAGATTTCTGGCTATATAAATTTCCTTACTGTGCTCGTTTTCTTACAGAGAATGCCCAATTGACTCTACTATACTGTTCAGTGGACAATATTAAAAAGAAACTCACGCATGTGCGAAATTAAAAGAATAAAATAGCAGCAATTTACACATAGTAACCTTTAAATGTAGTCTCGGACAAAGTCGAAATTGAAACGTTGCATTGAACTTTATACCTATTTTTATATAGAATGTTGACAGAAGGTATTGTTTACAGAAGGTTTCATAAAATCCTAATGAACACAGGCTCAAAATAGTCTAATCTCTCTCTTTTTCTGGGGACATCTCAGTTGCAAACCATGAATGTCAGCCATTCCCTTGATAGTTCGCTACTACCTAGAGAGACTGGACACATGGGACAGTGTTTTTTCAGTTTTTGTTGGTGTAAGTTGAAAACACAAATCAATCAAATCACAAAGCCAAGCTCTTCTATGCTAGAATCGGATTTAATCGAGAACTGTGCAAGAAGCCATGACTTATAAGAGCGGAGTGTTAGGTACCTGTTTATGCATGACGTTGGTATCTTATCAGCGTAGAGAAATACTAAAATATAATATTCACTCATTCTTATTCACCCAGCAAAAATAGGATTAGGTAAAAATGTGCTTATGTAAATATTAAGTTGCTGAAGTCGAAATATAGGTCAGCGAGCTGGAAATATTTTCAAAGAAGGCATCAATACGCGACATGTTTGTGTTTCAATACTACGTAATCTGAAAAACTGTAATTTATTATTCCTCTTAGGTTATAGTGACCTAAAGATTTCTGGTTTAATGGGACTAATTATTGATTTCCGATTTGTTTTTACTTTATTTTATATGTATCTAGTAAAGACTCGACGATTTTTGTAATATATTTAATAATTACATTTCATTTATGGAGTTCATTCAAAGAGGTGTGTCGACGGTAGAATAAAAAGTAAACTATGTGTTTCGCAAAAGTTACATACAGTTTCCCTTTTTCTAGACCGGTTGTCGCACACGACTATATAATCCAGTCTATTGACGCATAGCTGGGGAAGGGAAGATTTGGATTCATACCTTTTCCATTTGTCTTAGCACGTAAGTGAATGTAATAAACGCAACTAGAAATTCAACTCGGCTTTCTGATTCCTCAATCCGAGCCGGTCTATTACTTTACCTTTTCCCCAAGGATTTTCCATGCCAGAAATAGAACAAGGGACGCCTGGGCAAAAGCCAGGAATCTTAACTACTTTCCTTTCAAGAATAAAAGCAAATGTTTTATTGTCTAAAAAACACATTGCCTAAAGAAAAACACATGGATGAAAAAATAAAATCTTTTGAGCGGTTTCTACTTGTATTATAATACATTTAATTTTATTTTAATATTTAAGTGCTTGAATGATAAAAAATCAAAATAATATTAGCTATTGATTATTTTTATTGACATATTTTGGTGATGCGATTTTAACATACTAAAATTCAAAAGCAAATGTTGAAGAACAAAAATATCATTGATGGTAGTTGCCTATTAATTTCACAAACTTTAATTGAATATGAAATGAATAAATTATTTTGTAAAATACTCGAAAATCTTTTGAAATGAAATGGATTTTAAAAGCAAATAGAGTAGAATATTGTAGCTTAAACCCTATTATTCATTTGCTCTCTCTCTTCAAGTTTTAGGTGATTATGGCTCTCCACATCTTACTGTTTTTGTAGTTACTTCTGGAGCTTCTATATATTGATAGATTCTTGATAAAATCAAAAGTTATATCTCTCATGTTATTGGATCTCAACTGGCATCTTTGCTTCAGATACATTTTCACCGCCGTCACATATCCTCTATATGCATTTTTTCCTAAATATTTTAATTATATTTATCAGATAAGTTCTCATACTTTTATTGTTTAAATTATTCGATATAACTTTAACTCTTAGGCTAACAGTTCTCGCGAGTGTAACTCTCTTCCGGTCTCTTGCCTTCCTGTTAACGTTAATTTTCAAAAAATATAAATGCAATGTCAATCGTTATCTTCTGTTATTTAATCTCTGTTCTTTTATTCCTCTCTTCTTAATATTTTTTTTCATTTTATCAACTCTTTCACACTCAGTGATGATGCTGACGATATCATGGACCGAACATGTGAGCAATGATGAGGTTTTGGAAAGAATGACATTGAAAAGAAATCTAATAGTGGGCATCAGGAAGAGACAAACTAGAAGATGCAATGAGGTAGGAGGGCTTAGAGAACCTGATACTGACAAGGCAGAATAGAAGGAAAAAGAGACAAAGGAAGGCAGTAGATAAGATATTTGAAAGACCTGATCAGTTGAATGACGGAACGTGGGTTGCGAGGAGTAAAAGCAGAAAACAGAGCCACCAGGGATAGGAAGACGTGGAAAGCCATGATCGCCTACATCCTGAAAAGATAGGGCACATAGAAGAAGAAGATGATCTATTGAGTCTTACATGCTTTTGCTTGAGGTGAAATGATGAAATGATTCAAACAAAGCACTTTCAGTAAAATTTGATTTCTTATTCGCTCACTTTCAACTATTTACACAAACTTATTAGATCATTAGCTCAAGGATTGACTCGCATCCCCTCGATGTGACCTGTTGATATTATTTTCAAACCATCTATTCTCATAATGTATCCCAGGGATTTCAAAGCTTGTTTTATTAGAATTAATAATATTAATCTCGTCTGCATTTGCTTCAGAACATACGATTTTCAGGTATTCAGCATTTTCCCCTTTGTATTTAACGAAATATTATTGTGTCTTATTACTTTAGTTAATTTCTGGACTTAATCTTCCTATATCCTGGAACACACCTCTTTATTCCTTTTCGCTGTATTCCTGTTTACATGATTATTTTTTCTTCTCTGCATGTATGTCGTTTGTTCACTAGTGGATTATCCTATTTATTCATTACAAGTCGAGATTAATTTGAATTTAAGATGGATTTTCTATTGTAACTGAACAAAAGGTTTGACTGTAAAAAGTAAAATTACGCTACATAACAGATATCATAATTATTTATCCACTCATTTATATATGAACTTAAATAAATAACGACATAATGTGCTCTCCCAAAATGTGTAGAAAGCCATAAAAAGTTACTTTACTTACTGTTCTCTACCTACATATATTTCTTTCTTATTTAAATTTGAAGTTGTTTTTCTGCTTCCTGTTCCTCTCTGCTTCCTCTTTTCATGCCTACTCTCTACTTCCTGTTTTCTTGCCTGTTGGAAGTCTTTTTCTGTGGAACTCGTATTTTTGATGATGTTGCAGTCTGAGAAGTCAGGTGGCCGCATGTAAAGGATGATGTGGCTGTAAAATGTCTGACAGCCACGCATTGTAAAGCATGGCACTGGGTCTTTTAGCCACATATAGAGTTTTCCAGCAGCCACTCTCTTGACTCAGGGTTGCACTACCTCTATTGACTTGGAGGGATCGTTTTCAATCATGGCCTTTATTTCACCAAAATATTCGGAAGAGCTTTTTTTTAAAAACAATCGGAGTGTTTTCTGAATATCCATACCTTCGTAATCCCCATTATTCTCATCGAAATCTTTCCGAATCCCCTGAACTGCTCTCAGATTAGCACCTAATCTTCAAGCATACTTTTTTTCTTAGAGATTTCGGTGCGAATACTGTATGCCGTTTCCAGATATGCAGCTGAGGGGTGCAGTTTTCCTTACAGAAGATGCGCAACTGATTCTGCTATAATGTATCGTCGACAAATTAAAAACAAACAATCCATATGCGTGCAAGTGAAAACATATAAATAGAGAGAAACCTTTATTATAGAACAAAAACTAATAGAAAATTCTGAAACAGAAAAAAATGAAAATGTCATATTTCAGCATAACGAAAACTAAGTGATCATTAGTGCTAGAGAAGTTTATAAATATTGCTAACCTTCCATTGTCAAGATTATTCAATAGGGAAAAAATAAGTATCGTGTGACCACAAACTGTCGAAAAGAATTTTCAGTTTAGTCCGTATTATGTGAAACAGGTTTATGCATATATGCATAAAAATACGATAAAAGTTGAAATAACTATAGAGGCATATCCGTTAAAAAGGTTGCCGTGGTAAAAATTTTGATCATTAAATGTATTAACTTTTGATGGATGGTCTTCGAAGTATGAGGTATTGCGTTTATTGGCTGTAGAAAGATGGATTACACACAGAATTCCCATGTCAACGCTATTGATGCAACGAATAAAGTATGCTTAGATAGACGACAACGGCCTCTGTCAAACGGTGAGTACGTGCTTCTCTATCATTTATAAGATCATGAAAATAAATATGAATCACTAATTTCGGAGGTGCGTCGTTTATTCTCAGATAGATAGATATAGTAAAGTAGATATATTCATACGTGTGCGTTTTTCTATCCACACAAACGCATACACATATATATCTACATGTATGCATGCATACACGCATATATATACACGCATATATATATATATATATATATATATATATATATATATATATTATGTCTTTAAACTTAATACTCATATCTAAGTGGACGCTCCATTTATTGCCGATGAGCGTACATTTTTCCTTAATAACATTTCTCATATATTCTAGCTACTATACGAAAATAAATATTGTTTTAAATAATTAAATGGAACTTCTACTCAAATATGGAATCTACGAGAATAAGGTTAAAATTATATATATATATATATATATATATATATATATATATGTACACACAATGAAAGGTGCGAGAAGACGTGAACGTTTTGTTTCAAGTGTGGATTTATTGTTGTTATTATTATTATTGTTGCTTTTATTATTTACATTAATTGCTTTTTGTATGATACATTACGTGTCTATAATGGTATTCGTGACGCTATACGTGTTTCGAGTCGAAAGTTGACTCACTTCCGGCGAATAAACTGTGGCATCACATATTGAGATCCGTTTTTTTCTAATACATTATCATGTATGAATATATGTCAAGTGGTAATCAACAAGGTCAGAGAGTTTATGTATTAGTGCTGGGTCATTTAACACTCGTAATTTACGCTCTAAAATGCGAAGAATGCGTAAAAAACATACTTGGGGGCAACACAAGGTCTGAATCAAAGAGTAATCCTGCACAGAAGTAACATCACCTTAGCCAAAAAATGGGAAATTGTATGTTTTTCAACATTACATGAATGCAATGGAGGTAATTCAGAGTAATGCCTATCTACCAAAATGCATATTATGACAAACTCATGATGCAGGGACAAATATTTATAAAAATATACAAGACTTCCCTCATCAAAACAACAGGAAAAACCTAAGACACATACATACAGACACATGAAATTCGAATGCAAAAAAAAAAAACACGCTCTCTTACACACACACATACACACACACACACACACACACACACACTAATTTCAAAAAGAGGATATTTCTACGTCAAGTTCTGCACCATATCCCAATATATATTAAAAATATACGCACGTGTAGATAAATACGCTCGTTCGTAATGCTATTGTATGAAACCAACTTCGATTATAATATTTTTATTATGATAATCGTTCTTGTAAATTCAAATATAATTGTATAAAATACGCATTCTTTATTTTAACATTGGCATGATAACCTCTTTCAGATTAAGAGTGCTTATGTATATTGGATACAAAATTAATCATCATATTAATCAAAAAGTTTTTTATAACACCAGTACAGCTTCAAAATACCAGAATCTGACCGGTATGACGGTTTATTGAGAAAATATGACATTCAAGCAACCTTTAAATGATGATTAAATCATATGCAAAAATTCACAGACATGAAGTAAGTGAACAATCAGATAGATTCTGAAAGTTCATTGTTGATTTAATACGCTGTCATAACATTGGGCTAGGGCACTATAGAAATGTACTACTTATTTATACAAAATGCCAGACGCTAAATTTTCATCTAAAGCTAAAATTTGTTCAACATTTATACGGTTATTTTAGAATAAAAATATCCATTTCTTATAGTCTACAAATGCTCCGAAATAAAATTTTGCGCAATGTTCAGAGATGCTGTCAGAGTTAGTTGGCATTCGTCTATCGCGGGTGACAATGGAATTTTGCTCCTCAGGTCACCTGTTGCTGAGTTGCAACGATTGTTGTAAGTGTAGAGGCTTATCCTGGATAGGTAGGCTATATTGCAGTTACCACATGTGTAGGTGAAGCCTGGTTTTAAGAGGATGGACGCAGCCCTTTAACGTCTATGTTCTATTCTTTTCTTCGACTACTAGTCTCTCCTGTACTCATTTCTCTTAAAGCACAGTATTTATACATCTTCTGCGGGATTCAGCCACCCATACTCAGCCTGCTGGGTTGATGCTACCTGGCCTCATTTCTCACTTGCAGACATCCTTGTAACGAACTGCAGGTTTTTCTGCCGATCTGGAGCCGGAGTTGAGCTCGCCGAAGAGAACATTTTTAGGGATCCTCCCATCCTCTATTCGCCTGACTTGGCCAAGTCGACGCTGTGTGGGTAGAGTGAATATGTATGATATGTCCGCCTAATCAAGGATGGTTTTATTTGAGACAAGGTCCGGCCAGGTAATTCTCAGTATTCTCCTTAGGTTGCAGAAGTGGAAGGTACTAAGTCTCTGTTCTTGGCTGGAGAAGAGGGTCCATGATTCGCTGCCATCGAGCAGCGTATTGAGCACGTAGGGCTGGTACACCTTCATCTTGGTGTTGGTGCTCAGCGTCTTGGTGATTCAGACATTCTTTTCCAAGCCAGACATGGCTGTTGCTTCCTTGCCGATACGTTTGTGGAGTTCGACTTTCAGGGAGATTGCTAGAGATGGTGGAGATATACATCGAAGGTGTAGTCATTAATAGTGATGTTTGGGGTAACGCTTACATTTAGGCTCAGGGTGTTTGTATTTTTTAAGCTGATGTTCAAGCCAAACACTCTGCATGCGTGCTCGAAGCAGCTGATCAGTCCGTAAAATGCTTCTTCAGAATGTGCCGTTAGTGCTACTTAAACAGCAAAAATCATCTCCATTATGATTACCTCCTGCACGTTGGTCTTAGCTCGGAGGCTGGCAAAGTTGAAGACGCTTCTGGTAAGAAGGTAATCTTAATCTTTGAGTGGGTGAAGGTATAGAAAAACAGCAGAGAGAAGATTCCGAAGAAGGTCGGTGTGATTACTCACCCCTGTTTTACCCGACTCTTGATTGGGAAAGGGTCAAAGAAGAGACATCATAGACTACGTGCCCCTTCATGTCTTCATGAAAAGACGTGATCATCCTTAGAAGGTTAGAGGGAGATCCAATCTTCTGCAGCAAAATAAAAAGCTCTTTCCTGTTGACAAGGTCAAAGGCCTTGGTCAGGTCAATGAATTCTATGTACAGCGGTCGCCTTTGTTTATGGCATTTCTCCTGAAGCTGTCTTTGGGAGAACAACATGTTGACTGTTAATCTTCCAGTCTTAAACCCACAGTGTGCCACGGGATATACGCAATCTTCAGGCAACTGCAGCCTGTAGAAAACAACATTGGCGAAGGTTTTCTCAGCAAAACCGAGGAGAGATATTTCACGGTAGTTGTTGCAGCCGCTACGGTCGCTCATATTCTTGTATACGTGAATCTCTTGGGGCACTGTTCTCTCTTTCCAGCTCTGCTGAAGCAGCTGGTGCAGGTAGTGCAAGACAACAATCTTTTTCCCCACTTTGATGATTTCCATCTTTTTCTGAAGTTTGCCTCTGGCTAGCGAGTCGACAGCTTTGCTTAGTTCTATTTTTTCCTTGACAAGCAGGCTGATAGTGCTCTAGGCTGCTAGATCAGTGATCGCGTTCCCTCTTAAGTAGAGATCCTGTTAGTTTTCATCCCACCTTTCCACTGTAATGATATGATGTTACCGGCAGATAATTTCCGAGGCGCGACATTGTTTACTGTTACGCTGACGGGCTTCTTTATGCCGTCGTATATGCCAGTAATGCCGGACATTCTCACAGACCTTCTGCCAGTAATCCTTGACACAGCACCGAGTGAACCACTGTGTGTCGTTCCTGGCCTTTACTGAGTAAAGCAAGTGTCATCTTAGAAGGCTTCCTCGTGTAGTTGATGTGGGCTGCACGTATGGTTTTGATTTCTGGCTCTGATTCTGCAATGCCGACTTCGAACCTGACCGGGATTTGTCTCTCTCTTTGTCTTGCCGAAGGTGTTCACTTCAGAGTTGTAGATGGAATCACGGATGTGACTAAACCTCTCTTCAGCGTTACCAACAAGGCACTCTTTGAAGTCAATATCTCGATGGAGTTGACGAAACACTTGTACAGGTCTGGTATTGCAGGCTTGCTAGTGTTAATGCAAAGCCAAAATCTTTGCTTGGATCGGTGTATCAACTTGGGCTCTACATGGATGTAACTGGCAATTATAGAGTGATCAGTGCCACAGTAACCACCCTGGTAACCATTTGTGGTGAGAACGCAATTTAGTAAGGATCTCTTTGTGATGACGAGGTTCAGCTCATACCAGTGGCGGGATCAGGGGTTCCGCAAGGACACTCATAGATGTGTCTTATTTGTGTTAGTTTAAAAGAGATCGTGACAGGAGCATAATTCCTGGAGTCTCTGTCCGTTTTCGTTAAGCTTGCCAACGCTAAAGTGACCAAAGTAGTTGATCCAAGAGCCATGATCGGAACGCACAGGGGGCATTGAAATGGCGAGCAGGTACAGTTGTTTCGTAAGAGGAGTGTCTATGATAATGGTGTCAATCTTCGCATAGAACAGGTAATTAGTCTCAGCTGAAGAGGAGAGTGTCGGAGAGTAAACGTTCAAGATTTATAGTGCGTCTGAAGAGGGTGACAAGCCGAGAGACAGGATTAAATGGTGATTTTACACTAGTCAATAGACAATTCTTCACTGCGAATCCAACGCTGTACAGTCTTGGTTTCTCAGATTCTTTACCTTGCCAGAAGAACGTGTATTTATTTTCTCTGGAGCTGCTGTTTGATGAAAATCAGGTTTCCTACAGTGCATTGACGTCGGAAATGTTATCCGATTATTTTCACAGATAAATGCAAACATATGACTATAATGTATGACAATATCAAGACCAATGTTGTGTAGCATCAGCATTCTATGCAGGGACATAAGTTCTGAGCTCACATAACATAGAAATCGCACGCAGAATTCAATAAAACAAATGCAGCATTTGATTTAATCTACTTTTAAAAAGTCTTTTCACATTGTTTAGATTGAAAACTATATATAGTACTTAAAGTTTTCTAATCTCGAATGTAGTGACCTATAAACTAGAAATAATGCTAATATTTATTATATCATTTTTGTAGATTCTTGTCGAGAAACCACACAAAATACAAATTAACAAAAACTGATATGGAAATAGAAAATTAAGTTATATTGAACAAAGATATGCGTCTGGAACACGGGTCAATCAATTCAGGAATATTAGATATACCATTAGTAAAAACAATATATACAGTCTTATTTTTTTTTATTCGTGTCACCCCAAGCAAGGCATTCCACTGCCACTATAGCGCAGGGGGTTACACAGAGTGATTGGGTATAGGAAATGTCAGAACGAGGGAGATAGATGACTTAGGATGTAGATAGGGAGAGATGTAGAGAGAGTGGGTGTGATTTAGTGTGTTAGGAGGTGTCTATTGACCTTACATTTAAACTCCTGGAGGTTGTAGCCGTCGGGAAAGCAAGCATGCGGTAGGGAATTCCACAGGCGGGAAGTTCGAGAAAAGAAGCTGTTGGAGTAGAAATCGCGGTTACATTTCATCGGTTTCACTGTAAAAGGGTGGGACCTAGTTGCCAAACTAGTATCTCGTGAAAATAGTGAAGAATGTTCGCGTAATGTGTCTATATTCTTACTGACCAACTGACTCCTTACTAACTCTCTATGACAACCACTATTTATAACTGCATTACCACCGCTGCTTTCTGTATAAGCAGAATTATATATACACATTAGTCGAGTCCATTGTTATGAGCAAAAAAGGGTGCTCCTCAACAATTATATAATACGCAACGTTAAACTTAAGACCTTTAAATCTGGAATAAGGTGGGTATTATATTTGAAAAAAATACATCACCAGCAGACTGTGCCATACGTGTGATTTAAAAAAGGTTTCTGTGGTTAATATTCTATAATAGATATGAGGTTATTCAGGTATACTTTCATTCGATTGCACATAGATCAATTGCTGGATAAGAAAATGGTATTATCACTAACACATCACTTTATAAATTTCGAGCTTAACTAATAAAACAACAGCTTTTAGGCAAAATTCGATTCTGTTCATCAACATAGACTCCCTCTAAGGTAAGACACTGACTCCGACGCTTCTCTAACAATTCCATGCCTTTTTTTGTAGAACGATTTTCCTTGGCCTTTAAAATACGCCTCAGTTCCCAATTTCACAAATCTCTTTCCCTTGATCATTTTTGAGGTCTGTAAAAATCACTAGTTGCTGGTGACCAGATTTGGGGATTAGAATGGATGCAGATGCAATTCGAATGTGCAATTCATGTAGTTTTTCTATCATTGCAATCGAATTGTGAGAAGGTGCATTGTCTTAGCGAAAAATTGCTTTTTTCTTCTTTATTTTTGGCCGTTTCTTAGCAATTTCTTCTTTCAAACACACCAATAATGCTAAATAATAATCGCTATTGATGGTTCTTTCTTTCTAAAGGTAATTGTTGAAAAGGTACCTTGCGCATCTCAAAATATGTAAGCCAAAGTCTTGTCTGCTGGTGTTTGCATCTTTGCTCGTTTTGGGCAGCTTTCATCTGCTGCTGTCCACTCAGCTGACTGCTAATTTGACTCCGGAATGAAGTGGTGGATGTATGTTTTATCCATTATCATATATTTACACAAAGACTTCTTCTTTTTGCGTGAAACAACTTGTAAACAACATCCTGAATCATCGGCACGTTTTGGTTTTTGATCGACTGTGAGCAAACGCGGAACCCAATTTGAACACAGGTTTATCCTTAACAAACGTTCATGAAAAATTGTAATTACATTGACTTATGATATGTTGGACTCTGCTATCTCACACATTTTTAATTTACGACTGGAGAAAATAAGGTTTGGGGTTATTTTGATGTTTTCCAGGACAACTACCGATTTTAGGTGACTTTACCGTTCATCCACATTTGTATCTTTTTCGACAGCGTTTAAAGTCAGCATACCATCCCTTAACCTTTTTTCAACAGAGCAGATTCAGAATAACACTTACCAAGCCATTGCTTTGTTAGAACAGTGTTTTTCCCTTCAGAAAACAATGCTTTATCAATACACGAAATTCAGATTTTTCTATTGTTTTGAAAATTCGCAACAGTAGCTTCACTTAAATAACTGTAATTTGTAAACTAATTATCCGATCGGACAGAAATTCTATCAAGTGCTATTTTATAGTTAGTATTTCATAAATATCATTTGGACTTTTTTTTTATTAGTGGCGCTATCTATATGTTAGGCCCAAGCTTTATTGAGTGTTGTATTATATTTAAGACGATGTCATTGTTAGAAGACAGTCGGAGATTCATATTTTGGCAATATTAGTTGTATGGGATATAGGAAAATGTAAAGAATATATTTAACATTTTTTATTGTCAAAGATAGAAGTAGATAATTCAACTATTATTTCTTAACTAAAGGCTCTGATTGAGACTGAAGTTGCTTGAAAAATATTGTTTCGTGTTAATGTAATTATTGTTCAGAAAAACTTGCAAGACAAAATGAAATCGGAAAGTGTAGAGAAACTTAAACGGGCAGAGACGGAGAACTATTAAATAAACGCGGTTAATTTCGAACATTAAGAAAGATTGTACCCCATAATGAAGCAATGAATTTTCATTATATTAAAACTAATAGCTTCTTGTTTTGTTCCAATATTACTTTATATAAGGTGAGCAGACGTGATAAAACCCCGGTGAATGTCCTAGAGAAATGTGCCCCTGAACTCTGCTCTGTCCTCTGTAGACTCTATAATTACTGAATTCTTACTTCCTGCTTTTCTGCATGCTGGATGACCTCATCTGTCATTCTTGTACTTGAGAATTCGGAGGAACCATCGGAACTACCCAATTGTCGCCCTATCAGCCTTCTACCAATTTTCTGGAAAGTGTTCGAGGCCATTATTAATGCTGAAATAGTTCATCTTACTGTCCATAAACTATTTTCAGACAAGCAGTACGACTTCCGCTTCGCCAGGTCCACGACCGACATGCTAACAACCATCACGGAGTACATGTACCAGGCCTCTGAGAAGTCCGTCGAGGCCCGTGCTGTTGCCCTGGACATCTCCAAGGCTTTTGTCATGGTATGGCACGCTGGCACTCTATGCAATCTACGGGGTTATAGTATCACTGGACGCTTGCTTGATCTGATTAAATCTTTCTTATCTAACCGCATGGTGAAGGTAGCCTTGAATGGGCATGCCTTAAAATCTTAATGTACAAACGCTGGTGTCCCACAGGGCTCTATCCTAGGTGTGACGCTCTTCGTTATTTTCGTAAATGATTTCCCAAACATGATCATGTGCCTAGTAGGCATCTATGCAGAAGACACAACAATCTACTCCAGCATCAATAAGAAATCCGGCGAGGTGAACAAGCATAACATCGCTGCTGAGCTTGAGAGGGATCTGCATTCTGTGGTGGAATGGGGTAATAAGTTGTTTGTAAATTTCAATGCGTCTAAGACCAAACTGTTGTCTGTCAATCATCACAGACAACCTCTTCTGCCTCACATAAATATGGACCAAGCGAGTCTCCCTGAGAGCAATACACTGCGCTTACTCGGCTTTACTGTCTCTTCTGATATTAAGTAGAACAAGTATGGGTTACCTAATAACGATTGAACTCACTACTCAGTTGTAATAGGTACTAACAAAACAAGCTTTCTACCCTTTACACCAAGTCGAGGTGCCCAGGTGTATATATATTGATAGGGTGTATTAAAAATACCTATATCCATATATATATAGCTACTGAGAGAGAGAGAGAGAGAGAGAGAGAGAGAGAGATGGAGGGAATGAAAAATATATATCTACTTTTCAATGTCTCTCTTTAATATATATATATATATATATATATATATATATATATATATACAGTAATATATAAATGTTTATAATAAAACATAGTTTACTGAAACACAGGAGACGTAGTGTTTTGCTACTAGATTATAAGTACTTCGTCAGACAGTTAAATATTTTATCTCTTAGGGATCATTTAATATAAAAATTGTTTCATATCTAGAAAATTAAGGTGAACTTTTCTGAGTGTTTGTCTCAATTAATTAATAGAAAGTCGGGTCATGACGGATAGGAAGAATGAGATTATAAGGATAATGTAGGTAGAAAGTTCAAATCACTTGGATGTATACATACTTATGCTAGCATGTCTGCAAATGTATCGTATGTAATTCGTAAAAAGGCTACACGATTTATTTTAAGTTATTTTTAACTTAAAATAGTGAAAATGATAAAGACATAAAAATGTTCAAACTATGATGTACATCAAAAATGCATACACAGCTTAGTATGTGATCTATCCGAAGTAAATTTATTAACAGAAGAATGAATTCATTATAGATGACAGGGATCTAGTTATATTGTATGAAAGAACGAATTATGTTTTAGAGTAGATATCAGACCATAATCACATATGGAAGCTATTGCAATACTTTATTTTACTAACAAAAGTTAACTCTGTTTGTACTACATCTGATATATATATATATATATATATATATATATATATATATATATATATATATGCATATATATATGCATATACGTATATATATATATACATATACATATACATTTACATCTATATATTTACATATAAATACATATACATATATACATATACATTTATATATACGTATACATATATATATATATATATACATACACATATATATATACATATACATATATATATACATATACATATATACATATACATATATATATCCATATACATATATATACATGTACATACACACACACACACACACACATATATATATATATATATATATGCCCAAATATATACATGGTTTTAGGCAATTTAATTTAAAATGTTTAAATGCACTGTCAGTATTTATTGTCTTTTTTTCGCTCCTTATTAGTATTTCTCTTCATGATTTTTCTGTATCATGGAGACACTTTTATTTTAGTGCCTTTACTACATTTCATATATAAATATATGTGTGTGTGTGTTTCTGTGTGTGTGTGTGTGTGTGTGTGTGTGTGTGTGTGTGTGTGTGCAATTAATCATAAAGAAGAATTACACATATTCCAGTGCATTCCAGAGACACAGGAATGGGCAAAATCATTGGAAAATTTTCAATACTTTCTTCTTTTAAGAAATATACGCTCCAGATTTTTCCCCACCAAATCATTGTCTGTTTAACCAGTCATTTTCTAAACATAGCTTGTTTGCTGATGACAATATATTAGCTGTGGTGAACAACAAAATCTGCTTATGTTCTCAAAACTGTAGTTGATGAACCGAGATATTTTTTCATGAACAAAATAAAAAAAAAATAAAGAATAGTTTGTCACGTTAAATTATGTGTACAGCTAAATAAAAAAAAATGACTGAGTTTGGTATACACCGGAACAGGAAAGAGAAAAAATATATAAATAATAAAATAATATATATATATATATATATTCGCATATAACGATGCATATACAGGCGTGCGTGCGTGCAAACACACAGACATATATATTTATAAACATATACAATAGCACAAAGCTGTAAAATGCATTAGCACTGAAGGATTGATATATATTCATACAGAAATGTCGTTATGTGCTTGATATATATTATGTTTACAAATATAATGATTTGCTTACGCACACACACATGTATATATATATATATATATATATATGTGTGTGTGTGTGTGTGTGTGTGTTTAGTGTGTCTCACGGCTTGAGTATGGACTCTAGCTCTCTCCTCATCCCCGTATGTCCTTCCCTTTCTCTCCACCTATGTATCTGTCATTGCACCTGCATTCCCAGCTTTCTATTGCTCCTTTCTAATTAGTTTGTACTCCTCACTCTTTTCTAATTAATCTTTTTACAGTTATGTACCCCCACCGCTCATCAGTGGCATTCCTGCCTTGCTCGGGATGAAATGATTAAAAAAGATATAGAAATTAAAGTAACACTATGATATCTGCAATCGAAATGAATCTAACATTATCACATCTACAATAAAAAAAGAATCTGTCTAAACTGAAACGAACAAAGGTTTTAGTCAGTACGAAACAAAATATGCTGAAACCTTAAAGTGGTGTTTACTCCATCGCCTGAAATAATTATCATCAAAATATAGGATTAATCTCAAGGAAATGCAAGATTATATGCACACAAAATTGACATTTTACGAAATTAAACGTTAAATGCATTGGTTGCTCACCGCAATGAGACTGACCAAATTTTAAAAGAAAAATTCTACACTGATCGAAGGAGAAAAAACGCTACGGCGTAAATAACTAGTGAGGGCCTTAAAAACCCATTTAATTTCGCACTTCCATTTATAAAACTTCACTGGAATTTCTGGCACTTCTTCTAAGATCACAGTGTGGAATACATAATATATATATATATATATATATATATATATATATATATATATATATATTATCAAGAATTAATTTTGTTTGTAAATATGTGTCAGGTTTATGCATATATTATCATGTGTATGTTAAGAACCGAACACGTTAAGCAAATTGTTACCGAGTTCATAATTAATTTTAATAAGTGTAGGATTCATCATCATCATCATCATCATCATCATTTATCTGTCACACCCAATGCTGCATAGGGCGGCAACTTCTTGTTGCTGTTGCTGTAACAAACTGTTTTTACGGGGCAGGGTTGTTAGCCCTGCGCATAACACCCAAACCTGGAGAACCGGTGGACCATTCATGGTCCTTACGTTTACAGCACCTGGTATTCCCAAATGGTCACCCATTTAAGTACTGACCAGGATCGATGTTTCTTATCTTCGGTGATCGGGCGGGAATAGGTGTATTGAACACGATATAGCCGTAGACTACTGTAGGATTACTTTTATTTTACTAGTAATGCTTTTATTTTTGAAAATCTTACATTTCATAAGAATGATGTTATTATATGCGTATTATTCACAAGTATGTTTCAGATATTTTCTGGTAGATCGTGATGTGTGTGTCAATGAGGTCGGATGAATGTTTTTTTAGGAAAATGCAATGTCAAGCTTTTCATGAATATTGTAGTGGTGAGGCCAATGTAATTATTTACAAATTTTGGTTGTTGAGAAACTCGGCTTTTCAATGAACATATGGATTCGTATTCATCCTCGATAATAGCTAAAAGTATAGCCGAAAGCTCTCAAAAATTCAAATTCTTTGGAGAGTTGTTATATAATTTTAGTTCTGACAATGAAACAATCATAAGAGCGCTTGAAAAATTGTATAAAACAACTTAATGATAATAACTTTTCTGTCATCTTTAATGAAACCTGCATAAAAGTGGGATTGTTGCAAAAATACACAATATATATATATATATATATATATATATATATATAAATTTTTGAAAGAGAAAATGAATATAAAAGAAATAAACTAAAAATAATAATATAATTAGTTAAAAAAAGAAAGGCAATATATATATATATATATATATATAAAGATGAAAAGAAAAAATAATATCAAGAGCAGCAACGACAAGGATACGAAATATATGAATGCAGAGGAAAAATTTAAAAATAAAACAAATTTTTCTTACTGATTTTGTGAAAACGTCCCGTTTAATGCCTCCACAAATCATGCTTTTTCTAGTTTGCCAATATGAAAAGTTGCCATTTTCTTCTCATTTGTCTACATGTATTAGCAAAAATATCTAACAGGACATGATGGCTAAAAACAATGAATTTGTGCGACTAATTTAGCCTTCTCGAAAAAGTTCACAAATTGCTTAGTGTAACTCATTTGAGCGACAAACGATATGCAATTTTCTTCGTCGGTGTCCGTGGGAAATAAACAATAAAAATTAAAACAAAATGTCTAGTTTAGAATTCTGTTGGACGAAAACTAAATTTCATTTATATACAATTGCAGATATTCAGAAATCAAATCTAATTGCATACGTATGTACATGTATCATACAGGCATATGTAAACGCAGCAAGATGTACAATATATAGTTAACTTCAAGCTGAGACATAAGTTTCTTAAACTAATAGATAAACACTTTCCTAAAAATAACCCTCTAAGCAAAATCTTCAATAAAAATACAATAAAAATAAACTATAGCTGCTCCAACAATTTAGAGAAAATAAGTAAAGTACATAAGAGCAAAATATTAAAAGCACACAACAAAAATACCTCAAACAGTAAGAGCAGTCTCCCCCATAATATCAATCTCTGTAACTGTAGAAACTCAAACAAATGTCCTATGACAAATAAATGTTTAACGAAATCCCTGATGTATATGTGTTGGATTTCATCCATGGTGAATCTTAGATGAAAAAAATATAAATCGGAAACACAAGGAACGTATACTCCCGCAGCAGTAAGAAACCTGTCGTGGCGGACAGACATAATCTCGCTGCTGACCTTGAACGGGATCTACACTCTGTGGAGAACTGGGGTAAGAAGTGGCTTGTCAACTTCAATTTATCTAAGATCAAGCGGTTGTCTGTTAACGATCAGAGGCAACCTCCCCTGACTCCCATGAGCATGGACCAAGCAATTATCCCTGAAAGCAACACACTACACCTCCTCGGCCTTACCCTCTCCTCAGACTTCAAATGGAACCACTATATTGAATCCATAGCAAAATCAACTGCTAAGAAGGTTGGGTCACTATGTCGATCCAGGATGTTTTTTCCGCCTGAATCCATCCTGCATATATACAAGTCAACCATCCGTCCATGCATGGAGTATTGCTGCCATTTATGGTCAGGCTCCCCTGCCGTTCTCCTCAGTATTCTCGACAGGCTCCAAAGGAGAGTCTGTAATGTGATAGGTACTGATCTGGCGGCTCGACTGCAGCCACTTCCCCACCGTCGAAATGGGGCCTCCCTTTGTCTGTTCTATAAATACTTTCATGGCTTCTGCTCGGACGAACTTAAGTCACTGGTGGCTCCTCAACAGGTGTTGACTCATGCAACCAGACTGGCAACTGGTTCCCACCCATTCACAGTCAGGTTAGTCAAATGCAGACGACAATTCTACTCCTGCAGCTTCTTCTCTCGCACTTCCCGCCTGTGGAACTCGCTCCCATATTCTTGCTTTCTCTACGGCTATAACTTCCAGAAATTTAAATGCAAATTCAATACTTATCTACTAACCACTGGACTCTAGCTCTCTCACCACCCCCGTATAACCTTCCCTTTCTCTCCACCTATGTATCTGTCATTGCACCTGCATTCTCAGCTTTCTATTGCTCGTTTCTAACTAGTTTGTACTCCTCACTCTTTTCAAATTAATCTTTTTACCGTTATGTAGCCCCCCGCTCATCTGTGGCATTTCTGCCTTGCTCGGTGTGAAATGATTAAAAAAAAAATAAATTAAAAAAAGCAATTTTACTATCACCTCTCATCCTTCAATTTGAAAGAAAAACCAGACATGACGTCACTCTTCAAATACTTTTGGAAGTTAACTGACAAAAACAAAACACCTATGGAAAATCCTCAAACAAGCAAGAACAGATAAATCAATAAAGGAACCATGTTTCCTTTGTCTTCAAGAAGAAATTGAAATCATTAAATATATGAATAGCAACAAACTTTTGAACCATAGGCATAAACCACAGTAAACTGCAAGCACATTAAAGAACTAACCTTACAATCATGCTAAAAATACTACAAAAGCCAGTGCTAGGACCCCTTAGAAATGATACACCTTCATAGTCCTAATAACACTTTAACACACACCATAAACCGTAAACTAATTTAAAATTTTTAAAAAAATTAAAAAACAAATTTATAGAAAAAATCGATGTCCTAAATTCAAAATTAAGGCTAAATATACAAAATTAGATTAATTATAAAAATTGTGCTTAAATACACACATTAAATTTTACCTATTACCTTAAATACAAATATACCTATTATTTATTTACCTATTACCTTAAATACAACATTAAATCTTACCTCCTACATTAAATTCTACCTATTACCTACTTACCTATTACCTTAAATACTAACATTACATTTACCTCTTACATTAAATCTTACCTATTACACACCACAAACTGTGATTAAATTAAAAATTTAATAGAAAAAATCGATTTCCTAAATCCAAAATTAAGGTTAAATATACAAAATTAGATTAATGATAAAAACTGTACTTAAATACAAAAATATTCTATAGTTGTACAAATAAGCGGTAAGTCCAATCTCATCCTTCCCCACTCCTTACACCTCCCTACTTTGTACCTCTATGAAATCCAAGGGATAAAGTCTAGTCGCAAGATCATAAAAAACTTACATCCTATCTGCTAATGTTAAATCTGTCTACAAAGCTCCAAGACACTCATTATTCCACTATATCACTACCCATACCACTTTTTTCAAAATTCAAACGGACAATTCACAAGACTTATTCCCTTATCACTAACCCCCACCAAAATCCCACATACAACTCACCAAATATAAGAAAAGAGACTTTCCATTCTTTCCACACCACCTGATGAGACATTGTAGTTTCAATGGCGAAACAAATGTACGATTTTTTAGTGGATATATAGAAAATGTTCATGTTCTAAAATATAATTTATAATATATATATATATATATATATATATATATATATATATATATACTAGCCGTATAGCTCGGCGTTGCTCTGGTGTAATGAAAACTTTAAAACTAATCCATGGTCCTGGAGCTTAGACTCTTTGGACGTTGGCACGAAAGACTAAAAAACAATAGTTATTTCCAGTTAAAGCGAAACTGTAGACTGAATGAAAAAGGAATGGATGTAAGTCAAATTTTGATTTCCTGGTATCGATATCAAAATTTCTGCACTAGTGTAAAAACTGCAATCATGAAACTTCTGAATATCGTTTCTTTTGTCTTTGTCTATGAGCGTATCAAATTTGATTATAATCGGACCACTCCTTCTATAACGCGATTTTTTCGATTATCGATTTTCGATATTTATCGGGAGTACCTCCACAGAAAACCTACCTAAGAACACTCGCAGACGCTTATAGAACATCTATGTAAATTTTCAAGAAAATCGGTTCAGCCGTTTCGGAGTCTATATGTAAGGGATACACACACACACACACACAGACACAGACAAATTTCCATTCATAAATAAGTTTATATATATATATATATATATATATATATATATATATATATATATATATATAGATATATATATATATAAATTTATTTATAAATATTTACTCATGTAAAAATTTATATATGAGTAAATATTTATAAGGAGATTAATATATATATATTTCTTTTTTAATATATATATAGTCATCCGCAGACAGATCTGTTTCGCTGTATCACAGCTCATCAGTACGGTTAGACTCCGATTGCTTCTTTTACCCAGGATTGAAACCCGACCGAATTGTCGTCAGTCGGCGATTCTACCCCTGGGCTACGAGCGTTTGGTGGAAGAAGGCAGATTTTTTTAGCGCGTATATCATCATACATGCCCAATAGCCATAATGCTCTAAAACGTTTAGGACCTACAATGGAACATTTAGGGACACCCGCGTTCGTGTGATTGTATTGGTAGGCATGTCCGTTTAATAATACCTTAATTGTGCGATTAGAAAAATGACTAGAATAGGTCGAACAATTATCTAGTAATACCATAGTCCCGCAGCTTTCATAGTAGGCCAGCATTTAATTCATGCTCAGACACAATTTTCCGTCCAACCGAATATAGCGTTTAAGCAAGAAACAAACTTTCATCTTTAAGTGCTGATACTAATGTCAACATTGATTATATTTACATATGTACTGTCATTGATATTCAGCAAATATTTCTAATATATATATATATATATATATATATATATATATATATATATATATATATATATATGTACGCAACGCTCATTCAATGAAATGAATTAGGGCGCACTAGCTATTGGGCGCGTATAATGATATGCGATAAAAAGTCTACTTACTTCCACCGAACGCCCATAGCCCAGGGGTAGAGTCGCCGACTGACGCCATTTCGGTCGGGTTTCAATCCTGGGTAAAAAAAGCAATCCGAGTCTAACCGTACTGATGAGCTGTGATACGGCGAAACAGATCTGTCTGCGGATTACAATATATATATATATATATATATATATATATATATGCATACACCTATATATATGAATTTTCTATCACCCGAAAATTTTCAGCGCTTCGAGTTCTTTAAAGTGGGTTTCTTTTAAACTCTGCACCTTTGACCCTGTAATTTTCAACCCTAAGCAGTATTGATTCTTTACTTGAAACGTTATTATTCCAACGTAACATATAATGAGATCAAAATGTTTTCCGTGTTGCAACAGATGTTCACTGATCCTTGAAATGATGGTAACTGATCGTTTTTTAAACAAATGGGAAAACGTTAGCGTTAATGAAGGCATCATTACCTCTTCACCATCCCCGCATAGGTTACAATTTTATATTTGGTGTTTTTTGTAGCACCCTGTATAATTCAAGGGCATAAATATATAAATAAACACGAGAATTGATATTAATTCACACTGTTTAAAAACATGTAAAATCCCATACATTTTCAAAGACATTAAAACAAATAGATACCCATTGTGTAAATCGTCAAATTAAATGATTTTTATAAAAGATATTTACTAGATACAGTCATTTGAACTGCTATTCCTGTTTCATATTATATTTTCTGAAAATATGTAACAAGTCTAGATCGTGACGTCGTTCCAATAGAAAAAACAAAACAAAATCTTTCTATAACCAAAATGCCTTTATCAATTCAATTTCAAAGGCTGCGTTGATGGAGCAGGCGGCAATTTACCTCTTTAGAACTTCTACAAAATGCATATCTGCTAGATTTGTTTCGTTTTCTCTATAGAATCTCGATATGTAATGTCAGAAATTTATTCGCTTGAAGAGAGCCAACTTTGGATTCAAAAAACGTGTAGTGACACATAATATTATGGACAATTAACGTACTATAGAAAAGATAAATAATAATAATAATAATAATAATAATAATAATAATAATAATAATAATAAATATATACTTTAAAGAAAACCTTTACGAATTCTCACCCTTTTTCCCCAATACAAATTTACCTCGTTTGAACCACCACATTTATGTTTTTAATAAACCACGGTAAATTGCAAACACATTAAAGAACTAGGATCTCTAAAAACGAAAAACATTTTATAGTATTATTCCTAGTACTACGTTATTCAATTTTAACCGTTTGATCTGTCTCCTTATACAATTTTATCTCTAATTTTATCTTTATTTCATACTACAAATTGTGACTTAATTAACGTTTTTTTTTTAAATAGGTTGCAAGTCTATTAAATCTAAAGTTAGAAACGATATACCTTTTATAGCATTAATCTCAGTGCCGTGATGTTCACTTTCAACTGTATGATCTTTCTCCTTACATTTTTATCTCTAATTATATCTTTATTTCATACTACACATTGCGACCGAATTAAGATTTTCTAAACATTTTAGGTTAAAACTCTATTATTTAAAAAATTCCTTTAATTTTAAATTAAGTTTAAGTATGCAAAAAAATCCTTAATAACTTCTGCGCCTATGTACAGGATTTCAATATCCTTTCAAAAAAAAAAAACGAATATATATATATATATATATATATATATATATATATATATGTGTGTGTGTGTGTGTGTGTGTGTGTGTGTGTGTGTGTGATTCTCTATGTGTGTGTGTCTCTGTGTGAAATTTCTTACAGTGTAGGAAATTAGAATAATCACTATAAACACGTTATTTTCTATGCCGATTTAATGCAGTAAAATTATGCAATCTAGAATAGTGTTAGGCAGTAACAAAACTAATCTAAATACATAAAGATATTTTGTCAAACATTAAATTGTTTTTCATAGATCTTTCAAATTTTAGTACCTTGTAATTATCATTTAATATTCAGCACAGAAAACTCTATAGACAGATTTTATATTCCTGTAACAAGTATTTATGAATAGATTATCCTGCTGACAGATACTGAGATTTATTGATGCCCAACCAAGAAAATTAAGAAATTGAAAATATATACAAAAAAAATACATAGAAATCTGAAGAGATAGATACGAGTAGAGAGTGATTAATTAAATGTTGCTAGGTGGGAATTGTAACTACTGATAACGTGTTTTTATTTCACTAAAATATGTGATAAATGAGCTTTTTTTCTAAATGCGACAGTGAAGTCAAAAGTGTAGGAGGCCGACAGAGGTGAATATCATTATCAAAATAAAAAAAAAAAGTCGCAAGGTTCGATTGAAAATGTTGCATTCGAAAAAAAAAACGAATTTCATTTAACAATTAAAGGTAATTTTTATAATGTAAATAAACCTTCACAGCGTTTACCTGTATTATATGAATAGATACGATTAATGTACCCTCGACTAAATTACACAAAAATACAAATAACACTGGCATCTCATTTTAAAAGACGAACCAGTTGAGGTGACGTCAGAGAAAGGGTAGGAGAAGGATTGGAACGCAGGTGTGATGACAATTCCGAGGGTGGAATCAGGAAGGTAAAGAACCATATACAAATAGTGGAAAAGACGAGGGAAAGACTGGAGTCAAGTGGATAAGAGACAAGAATTTACATTGCATTTAAATTCCTGGAGATTGTAGCCGTCAGGAAAGCAGTTATACGGAATGGACTTCCACAGGCCGTAAGTGCGAGAAAAGAAGCTATGAGAGTAGAATTGTCTGCATTTTGTAGTTTTAACTGTAAAAGTATGGGACCTTCTTGCTAGTCTGATTGCTCGAATAAATTCGTATGGAGGGGGCACAAGTGACCTAAGTTCGTCGTCGCAAAAGCCATGAAATATTTGTAGAAGATACAGAGGGAAGCCACATCTAGCCGGTCAGCAAGTGGCTGGAGTCGAACTGCTAGGTCGGAATCGATTGCATTACAGATTTTCATTTGAAGACTGCCGAGAACCCTGAGATGAATAGCAGGGGCGCTTGACTAGATATGACAACAGTAGAGTATTCACGGAAGGATGGTTGAAAAAAATCATCCTGGACCGACATAGAGACTTAACATTTCTAGCAGAGAATTTAACTATTGATGTAATGGTTCTATTTGAGGTCGTAAGAGAGAGTGAGGGCGAGGAGGTGCAGTGTATTGGGGCAAGGAGATCATTCATGAAGATCAGAATGTGCGCTATGGTTCTCTATACACTCTATATCTTTGAGCAAATACACTCTAATTACGGAGTTTTATCTTTAGTATGACACATTTTAAGTTTTTTTGTAAATAAATGCGGGTTTTTCTCAGAATATTTTGCTTAAATATGTGTATATATATATATATATATATATATATATATATATATATATTTATAAATTCCGAAAAATGCATTTCGTTGAATAACTATTTCAGTAAAAAAACTCTCGCTTCTTCAGCAATGATGCAAAGCAAAAATGTATTAATTCAAATTTAAATTTTTTGTTTTGGATCGTTGCTGATGAAGCGAGAGAATTCTTGGTGAAATAGCTATTCAACGAAATTAAACATTTGCAATTTATTGATATAATATACATATTAGGCTGTGTAAAATAGAAAATAATATTTAAATTCAGCTCTCTGTCTGAATCATTTTTAATATTGAAAAAATAATATTAATAGAATCAGGTTTCTGGGATTTTAGCTTTATACATTTCCTTTTTTTGATTTAAAATATATATACTTAATATTTATCTACACACATACACATATATATATATATATATATATATATATATATATATATTGTGTGTATTTTGGCAGCATTGTTTCATTAATGCAGGTTTCATTGAATAATATAGACAAGTTTTGTCTATTAATTTTGTGTAGGATCCGTTCATACCGTCTGATATACTTGATGGTGATGTCGTTAAAAGACAACAAAAAATCACAGTATCTGTTGAATTTTTTATCAGGTCTAAGCTTTCGGCTCACATAAGCCATTATCAAAGAGTAAATAATAATAAGTAAACATAATAATAAGTAAACATAATAATAAGTAAACATAGAACATTTAAGCTATTAACAATAAAGATAATTGAAAATATAAGTCCATCCCTACCGTGGAAACTAAAAATCCTCGAAGCACTCTACATTAAACAGTTTAAACCTGGTTTGAATACAATCAATTTCGATATTTCCAACAACGTACTCAAATGTCTGTAATCAGACCAGGGACCACAACACCACTATTTTGTCACTGTCTTCGGCCATTCGCCACGGTAGGGATGGACTTATATTTTCAATTCAATTATCTTTATTGTTAATAGCTTAAATGTTCTATGTTTACTGTGTGTTATTATTTACTCTTTGATAATGGCTTATGTGAGCCGAAAGCTTAGACCTGATAAAAAATTCAACAAATACTGTGATTTTTTGTTGTCTTTTAACGACATCACCATCAAGTATATCAGACGGTATGAACGGATCCTACACAAAATTAATAGACAAAACTTGTCTATATTATTCAATGAAACCTGCATTAATATATATATATATATATATATATATATATATATATATATATATATATATATTACAGATACGTCAAATGTTTCTACATTAGCAATTCTAATCGTATGGTAGTAATATAATTGTAATATATTTCTTTAAGAATGCTTTCAAATGTTTTTCTTGAGAGCAATTTCAATGTATCCGAAAATTGCTTTTTCGTACATTCTGCGAACAAATGTTCCTAGATTTTCATGTTAATAAATTTAAAGTTTCTAATGCGCACAATTTATTTTATGTATACTTATATTCTATTTAATATAACGCATCAAAAGATAATATTATCTATTTTTCATATTTGATTCCAGAATTAAATTGTCTTATCAAACATGTAGTTTGTAGCTTCTATGTTTATCATAAAACAGTTGAAAACATCTGCATACCTGTATATATATATGTATATAATATTATAAATATAATAGAATTTCGTCATTTTATGTCCGACACACAAATATATATATATATATATATATATATATATATATATATGTGTGTGTGTGTGTGTGTGTGTGTGTGTGTATGTGTGTGCGGGTGTGTGTGTATTTCATAGTTAAATTTACGTTTTGAGGAATAGCTATTCAACACCAACCGGACGTAGAATGACGAAATTCTATTATACCTGAAATAAACGCTAGTGAAAAAACGAAGAGGATGGAAGTATTGTTATCAAAGAAATGGAGAAAATGCCAATAGTATCACACCTTTTTAAGACTGGAGGAAAGCACCTTACTCGCGGGGTCAAATGTAGTCAGCAGGAAAAAATTAAGACTATCACGTGTCTAAATTTAAATTTTCACCCATATAAAAAGTCAGGCTAAAAATATAAATATTAAATTGGAAGAAAGGGAATAGATAGAACCGTTTTAATGGAGTTTAAATCTAGACAGAAGACGACACTTGCTAATTAATTCGATACGTTAGTTAAGAAGAAAATCTTTCATTATGATGTCTCAATACACTTTTTTCTAATAAGCACAGATAGCAGTTATCACTGATAGTATTGGGTGTATGTACTAAACCTATTCTCATCTATATGTTAGTTTAGGTTTTCTTCTTTTTGTTCTCAATATTTTCGACAAAGGACTGTCTGAAATATTAGTATAGGATTGGTAAAATAAGCCTATCAGAATAAATCTTTGTTTTCTAAATACTGCCAACATTCTGATGTACATATTCTCTTTCTTTTCTTTGTGGAAGATGTTAGCTTGGAAGATCACATTCGCAATTTCAGGAGGGTAAAATACCGGGCTTATTATTGGTTTCATTGACATTCCTTAAAACTTGGTTATTATGTGAATTGATAAAGTTGAACATATTACTAGTGCAAAAATATCTAATCTAAATCATTTTTCTATGAAATATTATATTTAGAGGATTGTGTTTGTGAAAGTGCTTACTTATTAATTTCAGAAAAAACTACTTAATCTTAATATTTGATAGTATTCAGAATGGTGGAGAAAACCATATAGTCTTTTTTTCTTATATTTGCTTCCAGTTTTCGGCAATTCTGATTTGCTAGCGGTTGCTAAGTAGGCTAATTTATCTTTATAAATGCTACTTTGTAGGGTTCTTTCCTACAGTTTTTTTTGTTTTCGGCTAAGGTTCTAAGGTGTAAAGATAATCGGATAATTCAGGAATTAAAAGTCCTAGGTATCAGGATTTACAATGATATTAGGTTTGTTAGAATAAATGTTGATGTAGCCATGGATTTCATTTTCTTTATGGTACGATTTGAAAAAAAAATGTCGAAGTTATGGGTGATGTCTAGGTAATCAACACCCTTTAGGCTAGAATAAATTTTAATTTTAAATCCTAGTAACTTAAATATTCTAACGATTCTCTTCTAAATGTTCGTACTCAAGGGGCCATTACTATTAAGGAAGAACGTATATCATCATATCTTTGTGTAGGTCTATTTGTTAAGGATCCACAATCCTACTAAGGTGTTCAATATATATATATATGCCTAGTAAATTGGCAACTTAGATTTAATCAAGCGCTCTGATAAGGACATCGAAGTTAATATTGAGGTTTTTAGACCAGGTGGAATCGTTAAGAGTTAGGAGAAATTTTCTAACTGCTTGAATAATTTAAGTTTCTTCATCTGTGATGTTTACATAGTTTCCAGCGAAATTAATATAGTTTATTATGAGATTTCTAAACATAGCGGAATAGATGTCTGTAATATCAAATTTAAAAAATGTAGTTCTAGTTTCTTGCTAATAGTAGTAAACTAATGGATAGTATCAGATGAATCTTTTCAGGGGTGCGTAGGGTAAGTTAATAAGTTTTAGTAACTCGGTAAAATAGCTATTCTCTAAATGTAAAATTTGAATTTACATATGATATGAATGATATCTGCTCTCTATAGTAAAATTACATAGAGCTCTCTGTTGGATCAGTTTATATATATATATTCGATATATATCAGTTTATATATATATATTCGATATATATCAGTTTATATATATATATTCGATATATATATATATATATATATATATATATATATATATATCGAGAGATAATATAAAACACACAATAGACATATTCTTTAAATGTATATGCGTTTATTCACTTCTGTGCTATACTTGCAACAATAAAGAAAAGTGTTACATTAAAACGTGAAGTAAATGTGGAATAGATTGGTTAATTTTTTATCTTTTATAAATATCAGTAAAATCTGATGTATACAAATATTTACAAAATGATCAATGCAACTTTCAATCCAATAGAATTTGTTACAGAAAAAAAGTCCAGGACCTATATGGTCATCGATTAATTGGTGTGCTTCATGGGCGTGATTTTCTGAGAGTAACAAATTGCTTTTGTTTGGGATTAGGATATGAGTATAAAAAGACGCGAGTTCAACAGAAGGCCGCAAAAAATTTGGAGCGTAGATATGTTTTTCACACCTTGGTTAAACCCAGCCACGGAGGAACGCTGGTACTACATGTGATATGCTTTCCGGGGAAGTAATCTTTCCACTGTCTCTTAGAATTTACGTTGCATCCACTCACTCCTAATAAAAAAGAAACCGACCTCATCATTGATGGCATTTTATGTAGTATCGTGAAGAACCAGAGAAGACACAGGACAACAGCTTCTATTTAGGTATATTTTATTCGTCAGGATTTAGTAAATAAGTGAATTTAATTCCAAACCCACTAATAGAAAACATTGATAATATGCCCTTATTTTTCAATTCTAGCACTACCCGCAATTTTTCATTACATGGATTTCACTTTTACTTTAACATATTCGTACATATCGTACGTTCATCATCGGAGTAATTGACTCGATAAAAAAAAGGTCCGTTAATCTAAATTATAGACACTTTTAATGAGCTAAATATGATATCTTTGAACATATATTTTGCATTATGTTCAAACATTTTTCTGTTGTATCGTGAGAATATATATCTAGCTGAATCCCATCGGAATTCGAAATCCTGGAATAAGGTTTTGCTTATTAAGACACACATTTCCTGTATCTATTCTCTGTTTATGAAATATTGTTTTTTGAAATTTCTTTGATGAATTCGGCTGGCTTGCAAATAAAAAGAAAACATTTACGTACTTTTAATTGATATATTTCGACATTATAGAATCTATCCAAAGTGAATAAAAGAAAAGTGGGATTTACAATTATTGCGACTATATAATATATCTATTTCATTTTTAAACGAGTTATTTCACTACCTTGGTTTCTAGCATAAGTGGTGTCTTCAGGTGATTTTTAATAATAACGGTAGCAAAATAACTCGAAAAAAAAATTCAAAAGTTTTACAATATATTTGTATAGGACAAATGTGTACTGGTCTATTAAACAATCAATCAATATATATATATACAAAATATCTCTCTTTCTATATATATATATATATATATATATATATATATGTATGTATAAGGAACAAGGAGATATTTGCAATTTTCAAAACATTGATTTAAAACAGTGATCAATAAATATAGAGCAATGAATGTTTATTATAAATTATATTTTAGAACATGTACAATCTAGTTCAAAATTGATTACCCAATAGGGGCGTATGATGGAGCGGAAGTGGCGGAACTGATAAGGTGCCTATTACTCCATAGACTTAACGAAATAATAGACTTCCATAACCACGGTTTATACCGGGACGATGGATTGATAGTAATAGAAAATTGCACACCTAGATTAGGAGACAAAATGAGAAAAGAAGTGCAAAAATTTTTTAAGTCTCATAAACTTCAAATAGAAATAGAACATAACGTTAAAATTGTCAATTACTTGGACATAACGTTAAACCTTAATAACGGAATTATAACACCATACGTTAAAAGGAATTACACTCCAAATTATGTTAATAAAAAGTCCAATCACCCTAGGCACATCCTTAAAGGTATTCCTAGAGGCATAGCTGTTAGATTGTCCACCAATTCGTCTAATAGTGAAGTTTTCGATAAACACAAAAAAATTTATCAAATTGCGTTAAAAAAAAGTGGACATCAACAAATGCTAGAATTTTCGGACCAAAATGCCACTAAAAAAACCAATAATAATAGATCAAGAAATATTATATGGTTTAACCCCCGCTACAATAATGAAGTCAAATCTAAAATAGGAAAAATGTTTTTTAAGTTAATAGATAAACATTTCAATTCAAATAGCAAATTTAAAAAAATATTTAATAGGAACACTATTAAACTGAGCTATTCTTGTTTACCTAATATTGGTAAAATAATTAACAATACCAATAAAAGTAAATTGAAAGATAATATTAATGCCCCTAGTAATAATAACGTTAATAAACATAAGTGTAATTGTAGAATTAAAAAGGTCTGCCATATTAGAGGTAATTGCAATCAGGCAAACGTAGTTTATAAAGTTAAAGTTTACGTTAACGAAAATGACAAAAGCCCTAAAACATACATAGGATCCACACACGATAATTTTAAAATTAGGTTTTACAACCATAAAACTTCTTTTAAAAACGAGAAGTATAAGCATAGCACAGCGTTATATACCTATGTATGGGAAATAAAAACCAAAATTAAAAAGTACCCCATTTTGAAATGGGAAATAATAAAAAAGTGCTCTAACGATAACAAAAACAATAAATTTTGTAGGGTATGTGACGAGGAGAAGCTAGCAATAGCTAAATTTGAACCTGCCAACAAACTTATTAACGCTAAAACAGAAATACTAAATAAGTGTAGAATCCACAAAACAAAATTTCTTGCTTAGTGTACCGGACCTTAATGTGAACCCCCCCCCCCCAATTTTTTTTTCTCCTTCGAACACTCCCTTCCTCAAATGGGTTAGTCTTTAATAGATGTCTATTTATTTGATTAATCCTTGGTCTGCCTTTGCCCTGACGAGCCGTTGTGCGAAACCGCGGTAGGTCTTGGCGATCTTGCGATTTTTTCTCGTGTGTTTTTGCTCTACGTAACTGCCTCTTAGTTAATCCTTTTTGGTTAGTTTAGTATCGAGCACTTTTCTTTCTTTGTGGTTTGTTCCGTTTGAGGGTTTTTTTTTCTTTGCTGTGAAGTGCTGTATGTATTGTCGGTGCTCCGCAGTTTTCTTTTTTTTTTCCCTCGTTGTCCAAAGCTTTATAGCCGAGGGCGATAACGGAGTTAGATTCTGCCGGTTATTCGTGGTTCTTAAAAATTACTTGTGTAACATTTTAAGATTTGAATACGTACAGAGTCAATTTTTTTATTATATATATATATATATATATATATATATATATATATATATCTCAGGCTCTTGACAAGAATGAGATAGCCCTGGATATATTCAAAGCATTCGACAGAGTCTGGCATGCTGACCTTCTACGCACACTGCGGAGCTATGGAATAACTGGACATTTGTTTGACCTAATCCAGTCTTTCCTCTCTAACCGCACATTGAAGGTGGTATTAAACGGACATGCCTCCCAGAACTACCATACAGACGCGGGTCTTCCTCAAGCTCTATCCAAGGTCCTTCGCTCTTTCTGATCTACATTACCCGATGCCATAAGATCCCAAGTAGGTATGTACGCCGATGACACCACAGTTTACTCTCGCCTCGATCAAAAATCTGCTGCCGAGCTTGAAAATGACCTCTAATCCGTGGCGGACTGGGGTAAGAAATGGCTCGTAAATTGTAATGCTTCCCAAACGAAGCTGCTATCAATTATCCATCATAGACAATTGCACCTACCTCCCATTAGCATGGAACAGGCTTGCCTCCCAAAGAGCAAAACACTACGCCTCCTTCGCCTGACACTCTCAAATGAAATGACTATATCGAATCCATTACTAAATCCGCTGCTATGAAAGTCGGTTCTCTGTGCAGAGCCCGGAATTTTTTCCCGTCTGAATCTATTCTGCACATATATAAATCTAACATCCGCCCGTGTATTGAATACTTTTGCCGCATCTGGTCGGGTGTCCCTGCTATCCTCCTCGGGATTCTTGACAAAATACAACTGAGAATCTGAAGTGTGATCGATACCGACTTGGATGACAGGCTACAGTCACACTCTCACCAGCGTGAGATGGCTCCCCTGTGCCTCTTTTATTAATACTTTCACGGTTTCTGCTCCGATGAAGTTAGATCGCTAGTGTCCCTTAGGATTAGCACGATATATACTATTAGCACGATATATACTATTAGCAACTACGTCCCACCCTTTTTCAATGAAACTGATAAAATGTAACCGCACTTTCTACTCCAACAGATTCTTCCACATCCTTACTTCCCAGAGAGCTATAATCTCCAGGAGTTTAAATGTAAGGTCAATAGACAGCTCCTAACACACTAACTCGCATCCATTCTCTCACACACTCTTCTCATCTACCCAAACCTCATCCTAGGTATCCTTACCTAACTATCACCCTCCTTCTGACATTTCTAAACAATCTTTCTCATCACTTTCCCCTTTTAACCCCCTGCGCAATAGTGGCAGTAGAATGTGTTGCTTGAGGTGAAATGATTTTATGAGATCCCAAGTATATATATATATATATATATATATATATATATATAATTCATAAGGATAAAATTTGGCTGAGCAAAAACTATGTCAAAAAAGAACGATTTAAATTTTGGCTATAACTTGGTAGAAGAGAAATGTACGAAAGTGTCTTTTTCATTTTTTTCTTCTTCCTACTTTCATTCGTATATTACTCTTATTCTAATTTCTTCAAATTGTAAAAAGTAGGCATTTATTCTAACACTAAAATCATCTGCAGAATATTATTGGACTCTATTATATAGACGGCTTTATGCTTTCATATAAATATTTTAATATATATATATATATATATATATATATTTATATTGCTTTACTTAATTTATATTATATTTTTACAAACTAACATCTAAGTAAGAATAAAAAAAGAAATCTAATATATATATATATATATATATATATATATATATATATTAAAATATATATATATAAATATATATATAAATATAAATATATATAAATATATATATATATAAAATATATATATTAAAACAAATACTGTTTAAAAAAGTACGTCTTTAAATTCAAAACTTTTGATTAATATTCTTTCCTATACATATTAAGACAGTATACGTGGATGATCATCACTATATATATATATATATATATATATATATATGTGTGTGTGTGTGTGTGTGTGTGTGTGTGTGTGTGTGTCTTGACGTCAAGTCATCAGTCAGATATCACACACAAAAGCAATCGTTAGGCCATATGAAATCAGATTCTGCTTTACTATTTGTTTATAAAGTTATATGCATAATGTTATTCTATTATGACGGCTATCTCGGTGGGCGGTAAAGTTTATGGTTGGAATTATTCTTACGATTTTGCCTATTTGTAGAGCTGTTTGTTAAAATTTTCAAATTTATTATTGAATATTTCTTTGTTGGTTGCTATTATTACGTTCACATATCAGAGGAAATTGAACTTCAGAACGTAGAACAACTGTGGACACCTGGAAAATATAAAGTAGGAGATAATTAGATTAAATATCAAAATTTGACATATCAACAAAGACTTTGGCAGTGACAACTACAAAATTATATACACAGGCGGTGAAAATAATTAAAAAGGTATCGGCTTGATACTTGATCAAGTCATGAAGAAATGTGTTCTGACCGTTATCTGAGAGAATTTATGTAGTTAAACTGACATGGAAAGGTGTGTCAGAAAATCTGTTACAATCGTATATTCATCAGAAACACAAAGTACAGAACAATAGATCGAATCTTTATCTTAAATGATGGATAACGCCAAAGCTCAGTGTAAGTCATAAGTAATTAGAATTATCATATCAAACCTGAGCGCCAAAGTTGGCATAGATTTTGGTTTAAACGGTTGGCAATTTCAGATTACTAAGCCGCAATAAACATACAGAGAATTAAGTCCAGTGGTTCACAGAAAATGGCTCTGTAATAATCAACACCTGCATTCCTGATCACGTATGATGATTATAGATATAGAAATGCCCATCAGTAGAAAGGAAAAACCGAATAAACTACGTAACTATCAACAAGATATTCATGAAACCAATTCCTCACTGTAAAACCTATCAAGAGCCTGACTGCAGAAGCAACCAACATCCGGTTATATGGAAATTAAGGATGGAGCTTCAGAGATTTAAAAAATCTAACACCTCACTCAGATTGCTATAAAAGAGACCTTGTTGGAACTTCAATATGCAGAGCAATTTTAGGTTTGAATTTTGCATGGCACTAGGCCATTCCAAAGACTTTATAATTAAATTTCTGCATTCCAACAATGAATTTATACGCTTGCAATCACTCATTAAATTAATAAATGGAACATTGAATAAATGATCAAAGCATTATTTGTTATAAAATAAAGTGTATTGACAATTAACAAGATTTACATACTTTGTACAGACGTTGAGTATCTGATTAAAATGTCTTTCATATTCTGCAGAAGATTGTGTTAAAGTTTTTAGGTAAGTTGCAAAGTTCTTTGTTGCTGGAAGACTTAGCTGTGTCAAATGTAATTTATGTTTGGATTTATATTGATAGAAATTTGGTGTAGAATACTGAATTTTTGGATAGGTTCATCTTGTGAGTTTTAGAAGATTGGTTCAGTAAAAAGAGGTGAGTTGGACTGACGTGTTATACCGACGAGAATTTTGTGTCAACTGTAATAATTTGTACAAGTATTATTCAAAGAAATAAAAAGGCATCTACTTGCGTCATGTAGTTAGTGCGGGTGTGTGAGAGAATTGCTTGATACTGAAGAGCGTGAACCCCGAAATAGCAGCATGCTATTAGGGGCAGCTGTGAATTGCCTTCCCTTGTATTCTGTGGTTGTGCTGCAACTGTCCCGGTGTACCAAGTGTCTGCTATATATATATACATCCCGTAAAAGAGCGGGAAAGCAAGATTATCACGTGATTCGCGCGTGTGTATATATACAATGAGTGAATGTAGTTGTCTGGAAATACATGTGAATATAACCTAAGGAACGTCCCAAACCTGAAGGAAAATTATACGGACAATACGAAACAAATATACGAGGGCCAAATTCTAAAATGGAAACTGTAAATGGGACGCAATAAGACAAACGCTAGAGATATCAACAAACGATATCATCTTAAAGAAAAACGGACGTAGGAAGAAAATAGTGGGTCATCGATGGGATTCTTGACAAAGGACACATAAAACAATGATAATACACGGAACGGAATACAGGAAACAGCACAGGAAAATAAGGAAAAATGCAAATAGGTTAAAGAAGACTGCCAACGACAAATGTTCAGAAACAGAGATTTGACACAACAAATAAAGGAAATAGGCATAGAAATCTCGGGAACTAACAGGAGAAAAGATATGTGTAGCAAGAGTGTGCATAAAAACACAAAGGTGGAACGCTCATATTAAAGAAAGTTAAGTTTACAACACATTACAAAAATGTTTCTTTAGATATTTCAAATAAGTTTAGAATAATAAACATTTCACTGCTAATACTACATATATTTAAATCTTTAGTAAAAGAATAAGATTTTTAAAACTTCAACTCCCCCAAAAAAACAATATTTAATAACTCAAAAATTTACAATCTATTTATTAAATCATCTGTTAATATTTCGTAGCGTAAACGTTAATGCTAATTACAGCATGTAGACATTTAGAGTAGTCTCCTAAGAATTATCAATTTCATCTCATCCCATAAACTTTCAATGAGATTAAGAAATTTATTGGCTATTTTTGAACGTATATACTAGAATCGTTGTTTTGTTGAAAGACACAATTTGGTTTCATGTCCAGCAAATGTGTACTCTGATGTGTATTTCTCTCGAAAACTTCTCTTTAATATGCTTTGTTTACGCGTTTTTTTTTTATTATTTCAATGTTCTATGCACCTTGGGCACTAAAGAAACCCCAAATAATGATTTATCCGCCTCCAAATTTACTGTTGTGATAGTATTTTTTGGCCAATATACAGAACTCTTCTCTCTCCACAACTTTGCCACAGAATATTTGCGAAATGTTAAATTTTCGTTTCGTGTGGAGATAGTAATTTTTATTCGGAAATAGTGCAGGTTTTATAGAATGTTTGTTTGCAAAATCCAGTCTAGCATGAATCTGCTTTCCCTTAAGTGTTTTCTTTTTCTTGGAGTCCTCGAAAAAATGTCATATTGACGAAGTGAGCGACTAAATTATCCACATGCATTTTTATTGGACTTATTTCTAGTACTCTCTGAAATTCTTTAAGCGTAACGCAAGTCTCGTTGCCAGATCTTCTCGTAAATAATCTCAATACGACCAGAGATTTTTTGGAACGATTGGAATTACAAGTCTTCCAATGAACTATCGTACCAACTATTTTTTTGTAATCATATCTCCCCAGGCAAGGAATTTTACGCCCACTGTTTTGCAGGTACTTATATAGGAGGAAAGTTATCAGAAAAAGTGTCAGGTTATAGACAGTGTCAAGAAGTAGGTAGGAGAATGATGAGAATACTGATGAGAGCTCAATAGGTGTGGGTGGAGTGTGAACCGGGCGATAGTTAGTCTATCTACTCCAACTGAAAAAAAAAGAAAAATAAGTGAGAAGATTGGAAAAGAGAAAACCGGAAACCGCATCCTAAACAGGAAACAAGGGATGAGCCTCTTCACCTGTTTAATAGATGTGGGTGGAGTGTGAACCGGGCGATAGTTTAGTCTATCTACTCCAATTGAAAGAAAAGAAAAAAAACAAAGTGAGAAGATTAGAAAAGAGAAAACCGGAAACCGCATCCTAAACAGGAAACAAGGGATGAGCCTCTTCACCTGTTTAATAGATGTGGGTGGAGTGTGAACCGGGCGATAGTTTAGTATATCTACTCCAATTGAAAGAAAAGAAAAAAACAAAGTGAGAAGATTAGAAAAGAGAAAACTGGAAACCGCATCCTAAACAGGAAACAAGGGATGAGCCTTCTTCACCTGTTTAATAGATGTGGGTGGAGGTGTGAATCGGCGATAGTTTAGTCTATCTATATTATTTTGTAATGCGTTATAAACTTTTGAATCGCACTGTATATCCTAGATCTCCTCCACGACAACAGAAAGCAACCTGCAATATACAGAAATACCGACAGACCAGGAATATTAAAAACCAAAACAGAAGAAAAAATGACTAAATTGGGCACAAACAAAACAGCAAGGGCTGATGATATTTCTTTGGACATGCTGACAGCCTCAGAGGATTACAGAAAAACAAATAAAATCTACAACAGTGGTAGCTATGTCGGAGAAGCTAAGCAGATCAATCTTCATATAATATATGAAGCCAGGCGCAAAGAATATAAATTACAACAAACATTCAGTTTAATGTGTCACGAAATAAAATCATCATCCAGATTCAGATGACCAGAAACGCACAGCAGAATTTGGATAGACAGAAAACAATGACAAAGATACCGAAAAAGGAACGCAATTTTTATGATATTATCAGGATGTTATAAGAAATAGCAATTTAATTACAAACGGAAATGTACGTGTGTTTAATAGACTACGCAAAGTTGTTCAGCGAATTACGCCACAAAGACTGGCTAGAGAAGTTAGGCATCTTCAGCATATTCGGGAAAGACATTACGAAAATGAATTACCAATACTGTCAGCAAACTCGTCCATACGGCCAGGCATCAATTCAGCAGGTATATAGAAAAAAGGAGTTATGAGACAAAGGATCTATTTTACCTATACAACGAAACAATTTTGAAAGAGCTAGAAGTCCTGTCATTGGCGGCGACAATCTCAACAATATATGATACATAGTGCTCATAGCAGACACAGAAAGGAAAATACAGGATCTCTTAAAGAGGGCAAAGGAAGGCGAGAAAAAAATTATTAAACGTAAATTTCAAGAAAACTGAATGCATGATCATCAGCAAAAAGAGGGCCCCAAAATGCCAACTCCAAAAATCAACCAGGTACAGAAATTTAAATACCTGGAAAGTGTACTGACGGAAAAAGAATAGTACGACACTGAGACACGAAGGTGCATTGACATGATCAAGGACGAATTTCAAAATCTAAGCAGATTGAGAGACTGGAAGATTTCGTTGGAAACAAAAAAAAATAAAATACTAGACCGTTATGTGATATGTGTCCTATATGTCATCGAATGTTGGACGATCCCTTTAATGATGAAGGCAAAACACAAAAAAACAAAAATGTTGATTTACAGAAGTATGCTGAGGATAACTTTAACCAAACATGCGATGCTTGGAGAGTATTCAAACAAAAAGGAAACATACTTAGCACAAAAAAGACAAGCCTGACGTTTCTGAGACACGTAAGGCAAAAGGAGGGCTTGAAAAATCTAATACTCACAGAACAGATAGATGAAAAGAGAGGCAGGGGAGGCAGTACGGGATTTACACGATTGGTTTGAGCAAGTGGATGGTGAAGCAGGGTTTGGGGGAGATATCAAGAAAATGTGTGAAAAGCGACAAGGTTTAGGGGTAAGTGGAAGTTAATGAATGCCTACATGCTAAAAAAGCACTGTAAATAAATAAGAATAATATTTGTGCGTTCGTTCATGGATTGGTTGTTTATTTAACTTAGGGGATTATTTATTAGTTTCGATCAATTTATTTTTCTTATTTTTACTTATTTATATGTATTTATTTTTTATACTTTTTTAGTTTTCTATTTTTAAGTAACGTAGTGAGAGTTTGAGTTTTCATTTTCTTCACCATCATCACACCTGATGGTGCATAGGCGAGCAACCTTTTGTTGCTGTTTCTGTAACAAACTGTTTTTTACGGGGCAGGGTTGTTAGCCCTGCACCCAACCCCCAAACCCCAAACCTGGAGGAGAGGTGGACCATTCTTAGTCCTTACGTTTACAGCACCTGGTATTCCCAAATTGTCAGCCATTTAAGTACTGACCAGGCTCGATATTGCTTAATTTCGGTGATCTGACGGGAACCGTTGTATTCAACACGATATAGCCATAGAACGAGTCTTCATTTTAATATACATTTTTTCCAGAACAAAAGAAAGTATTAAATAAATTTTCAGAACCCATCTCAAAAAGCAAACACGAAAACATTTTTTATCTATGTGCAATGTTCCTTCAAGACGTAGGCAATCATGGCCTTACACATCTGCCTACATATGGTGGCTCTTACCACGCTTTTTCTTGTTATCCCACCTAAAACCCTCCCTGCCACCCACCTGCCCAAAACTGTTAAATATTATATCAGCTGCACTCGCCTGTCTCTCTTTCATTCTAGCTGACTTGTGAATATTAGATTCTTCAAACCTTCCTTACTCATCCTATATCACAAGAACTTTTGCTGTCTTTTCTGATGCTCAGTATTAATTTCCTTTTCGTTTATATTCGTTGTAAAACATCATCATTGCTCACATGCTCGATCCATGATATCCGAAACATCCTTCTGTAGAAAGAAATTTGAGTTGCTTTAAGTTTTTTCTCCATCTTAGATGGTATTGTCCAGTATTCGCTGCCTTATTGAAGAACAGACATCATATAGCAATCCAGCAATTCGTTTCTTTTTTAATACTCTGTTCAGCTTCTGGAATGCATCATTTGCCATGACAATTTGCTTGCAGATTTTAGTGCCACACTTTTCGTCTTCCGTTAGAACACTTCCTAAGTACTTAAATTTTTGTAACTGCTTCATTCTAGTATCCCCAATCTGTAATTGTCATTTAGAGCTGCTCTTTTGGCTGATGACCATACATTCGGTTTTCTTGGAGTTTATTTGTAGAAATTTTTCGACTTTCTTCATCTACCTTCTTAAGGAGGACTTGTAGTTTTCTTTCCGTGTCGGCTATTAGACACCGTATCATCTGCGTATCTTATGTTGTTCAGATTCTTACCGCCGATGGTAAATCCTGGCATAAATTCTATGGTTCTCAGAATAGTCGCGCTGTACAAGTTGAACAGATCCGATGAAAAGACACAACTTGCTCTACGGCCCTTTCTATCTTTGTATCTCTGCTGAATTCGTTTCTTGTATGCAGGCGGTTTCAGTCAGTAAACATTCTTGATTACTCTGATGTCTTTCTCTAATTTGTCGAGGTTGCTGAGCATTATTATTAATTCTTTGTGGCGTTCTTTGTCGAAAACCTTTTCATAGTCTACGAAGCCTAAGCAAACGCCATTTGTTATTTGTATCGCCTTTTCTGATAGCAGCCTAAGCTTAAATATCGCATTCCTTATTTCAGTGTCCTTGACGAAACCGCACTGTTCGTGTCCTATCCCTGGCGTGATTCTGCTTTGTGCTTTATTCATCAAGATTTGGACAATGATTTTATTATGTGTCTCATCAAACAGTATTGTTCGGTAGAGTTTGCACTCGTTTGCGCCTGGCCTCTTAGGCAGATCTATAAAAATTGAGCTGCTTTTATTATTTCAGTAATTTTCTCTAGTTAAAAATTGAAAACTAAAAACGAATAAGAATAAACAAAATAATAAGCAGTACAATAAATTAAACAAACTTGAATAAAACTTGAATAAAATAAACTAATCCAAAGAAATACGTTAATAAAGTATATAATAAACAAACTAACAAGCGACGAACGCACGCATAAGCTCAAGCAATAGTAATAATGACATCCAAAATTGAAATAACGTATACAAATTGGAGAAAGTTAACAAACAATGCTACAAATAACGAAAAACCTGTATCCGTGTGTATATTAATTTATACTCAGCAGCCTCTAGAATAATTCGAATCATAACCGTTACCGCCTACGAAATTAAACCTTATAATAATACAATCGACTAGCTACAATTCACCATTGACAGTTATATATATATATAAATAGTCCACAAGAAACACGACGTTCAACTCTTGGTTTTGACTTTAATCTTCACTTTCATATCTTATATGTACATACGCGAAATTCCTGAAATTGAACTATTTAACGTAAAATATAGCACATTTTGAAAACACACACACACACACACACACACACACACACACACACACACACACACACACACACACACACACACATATATATATATATATATATATATGTATATGTGTGTGTGTGTGTGTGTGTGTAGGGAGAGAGAGAGAGAAAGAAAGAGATATACAGACAGAGACAGACAGAGAGAGACAGAGCAGGAGGGAGAGCCTGGTTAGTACATTACTGATATTTGGAATTCATAACATTTCGAAATATCGAATTTTGCTCCTTGGAAATTTCTAACAAGAAGGTATTTCAAAATAGAAATTTTCATGTTTTGTCACTAGGTTAGATTTTTATAAGTGGATCAGACCGAAAACTTTGCGTTTTTAAGCTCTTCAAAATTACAACCTTCCCTCTAATCGAAGTAGCAAAAATACCATAAAAATAAATTAATGGAAACATTGAGAAAGCTTTTGTTGAATGACTTCATATTAGTTTTACTTCAAACAAATCAATACATAGAATCAAGTAGCTGTTGGAAATACATATTGATCGGACGAATTCCAGTTTCTTTAAATTCGAGACATTGGGCAATCCTCCAAGTGGAAAACTATTGGAACTAGAGTAGAATATTTGGCACCAGGACGTTGTTCGAATCCACTTTTGAAAATTTCCCAATTGTAAACTCTACTCTCTTCGTGCGACGGTAATGAAGAAACAACTAAACTTGGAAAATGGGTGTAACATTAATTAACAAAAAGGTCAAACTCTTTGTTAGAAAAGTGTGCAGCGTTCAAAATATTGAAAAGATCTACTTCTTCTTTACTCATGGCACGCTAGTGAATGCAATAATATGTTTTAATTAAAATGTAATTATCAGATTTTTATTAATAAAATGTGTTTGATTTTGAGTTACGAAACGAGACATCACTCTATTTTTAATTCTATAAACAAGGAGATAATGACACCAGTGGGTTATAAGAAATGAAAGAGAATGAAAACCCTTTAGTAAGTAGACAATTGAAACACTTTCGAGAAAATGGAAGATGCTGATTGATATTGTATTAACTATTTTCAAGAAAGCAGTTTGCAGGAATGCAAAAGTATTGGAAGATAGTTCCACGGGCAAGACAGGCGAGAAAATATATTATCAGAAGATCAGGTTATCCCATGAGTTCTGTCTGATTTTTGAAAAAAGAAAACAAGTGACCAACACGTTGTATTTGATCAACATTTAATCATCAATATACATTCCCTCATTTTCTAGGATTTCCATCTATTTTAAGCTGATTTATCACATTAAGGTAAAACTTTTTTTAGTTTTGAAGCGAACTCTGCAATGTCAGTTTCCTTCTCGTCCTGGCTTGTGAAACTTATTTCCTATAAATGATTTTGTAAACTACGAAACAAATAGTAGTCAGAAGAAACAAGATTGTAACAGTAGGGTGGGTGAGTATTTTTCCAAACCAAGATCTTCCATCTTCTGTGATGTGATTTTTGCAGTGTAAGGTCGCGCATTGCCCTGATGAAACATCACCCCTTTTCGGTTCACTAAATCGGGTCTTTTTTTCTTTAAAACTTGGTTCACACATTCTAATTGCTTACAGTAGACTTGGGCATTGATTTTGCATTTAGTGCTAACAATTCAAAATTACACCTTTGGGACTACTATGGCCGCTGAATTGCAGACATAGGAAATTAGTATAGCGTCCTATCGACATATTGCGTCTGTCACATTAAACAGAGCGTGACTACTGCCTCCAGCATATGTGAGGCTTTCCGTGACTGCATTCAGAATTAGTTCACTAGGGAACCCGATGCAAATACTGCTCAGTTTGACGCCTATTTGATTGACTGTCCCCGGCTCAAGTCGGCTGAAGCTGCTGAGTGTGAGGGTCACATTTCAGAGTCTGAAATCTTAGAAGTGCTAAAGTTTATTAGCCGGGATAAATCTTAAGAAATAGACGGTCTATCCTCGAGCTGTACTTCATTGCTGAAACTGATTTACAACAAACCAATGAAGCAGGTTTCTATACCGCAACGCGTCACTACGCAAGGACAAGAACGGTGAGAATAGGATAAGTAACATTCGGCCGTTAAACGATGTTAAAGATTTTAGCCAACCGTTTGTAGTCCACTTTAGTGTAAGGGCTGGAAAATCATCCTATATATATATCACCGAAATGCATAGTCGATGTGGCAAAAATTGTGCAAAAGACTACCGTCATTTGATAATCAAGCCTTTTATAAACTTTGATGCACAAGAGCGCGTTGGAAAAAAGAACAATATCTGTCTCTTGTGATCGACAACCTAACGCAAAAAATCTGTCAGTGCAAAAAGAAAGTCATTGATTAAATCACTGATATCTGTGGGATTTAAAATTCAACAAATAATAAAAGGTTCGGGTAATTGTATGTGGAACATACTGACACCAGCGAAAAGTGTGGATATGACATCTCGTGATTCAGTCACAAAATATTATATCATCCACGCAGAATACTGAGAATGGAGTAAGAAAAAGAAAAAGGTGACAGTTTACTGGATTTCTGATTATATTCCCGGATTGCACTGAAAGGAAAATCTAATGCAGTATGGCTCATTAATGAGTTATACTCAAGACTATGAGGTGGGTGAGTGTGGGTTTGAGTTGATGTTACATCGTGAAGCCTTCACCTAGATTTACAACATCTTAGAGATGCCGAGAAGAATAATTCCGTAATTGCAGAGAGGAAGAGACTAACCTGCTAGAAGTGGGACGTAATTGGCCATCTCGTCCCATTGTGTCCAGAGAAGAAGGTCACTCGAGATCCGCCTATAAAGAGACCGAAATCCCCCTTTACATGAATTTACTCCTTTTGCGGCGCTTCTAAAATCTTGTAAAGCGGCTGGTAGTGGTGGTAATTAGTCTACGGTTGGGTTTCCTCAAGAGTCCATATTACCTGTCAAAATAAAACCAAAATATGCAGACGAATGGCTAGTAAAGTGTAGAGTGAGAGGAGAGTTCCAAGCTGCATGATATCAGTTCCCTGAAGCTTCCAAAGGAATTAACAGTCTCATTCCCAATAAGGAGAACCCGGCTATCTCCACCAGCAATCCCCAAGATTTAGTAAAAAATTCGACCTGAGTTACGAAAACTTCAATAAAAAATGAGTTAGAGAGGCAATTAAATGTTAAAAAGCAGCCTGGGATAGTAGGGGGCAACGCATCCTTTAGATTCTGTCCCATCTTTCCCAATCCTTGAGAAAAGATCAGCCCTATTGCAGTTACTAATCGTCTAAAAATTACTTCCCCTAAAAAAGGTACCAATACGTATTGCAGGGTTACAATATATTGATCCAAAACATCAAAAGACCAAAAAAGGAAGCCAACCTGGGATAGTGGCGGATCTACGCGCCTCATCCTCTGCCTTGCCTTTCCCATCACGCACATAAATGACTGGCTCTATTTCAGTGAAAAGGTCAATAACCCCAACCTCTTTAAAATTTCTCCATTAAAAGATCTCCACTCCCTGTATATCAGAATCTTCTGATCTTGTCCAATCTTCTTCTCCAACACATGCACCAGAGAACAAAATAAAACAAAAGGCAAAGAAGCCTAACTTTGAAATCTATAAAATTATGAGTAAAGCAGAAACTACCTAACAGTAACGTTGAAGATGTCTGCCATCTCTCTCAGGGTCAAGTAAAAAGAACGAGAGAATAGTCTAAACGATTAAAAGCACCGTCAATCCAGAAGTGGATAGTCAGCAGAAATTTCCAGATGCAAATCTGGTACCTTCATCAAGCTGCTTTCGTGAAACCAATGTCGACGTTGACAAAGTCGGTAAAGAAACCAGCTAGTATCAGACGAAAACAGAAACCAAGATCAATCGCGGCAAGTCAAGTTTCAATATATTTGGCGTTTGATTCTGTCCATGTATCCACTTGACAAAAAACTATTTGGAAATCGGAGAAAAAACCAGTCGGAGAGAGTTTTCTTTGAAGAGGAGAGCGGATTTTTGTTCCTCGTAAATACTCTTTAGCAGCTTTTAGTACCCCACTCACATACAACAAACAATTTTTTTATTGGTTCGAGTTTTGTTTTACTTCTTCTGAGGCGACATAGATCCTAATGTGTGTCGCTAAGTCTGTGGGCGGTCGAGAAAGCCAAGCGTTGAGGTTCGTCAACAGACGCTGGGACTCATGTTCCTGGATAGATTGTATCAAGAAAATGAGTGTAACGGTCATTTCTGGAAGGGATCAGTTAAGAAAGTATTTCTGTGCTTGCGAATTGTGTATGGTGGTGAGAAGGAAGCCCGCTATACTTCTTGAGACGAGTGCCCCTTCTATTGCGAGTGTTGACTTGCTCTGAAAAACTTCGTGTGTTAATGCAATAGGCCACTCGAGATAATTTAAGGGATGAACTCGGTTTGATGAATACAGAATTTAGTCTCCTGTAGCCTTGGCTGTCTAACTAGAATTGTCTGAATAACAACAAAGCATCACTCACCTGAATGTGTTTCAGAAGGGCATCTTGTTTGGCAATGAGCTCCGAGCAGCGGGGCAAGCTGTTATGCCAAAATGTGTGTGCAGTGGTAGGTCAGTGGAGATTATGGTGCAAATCTTTCACTGTAGCGCTGTATGGCCGTTGAGTAAACTGATTGAAGGTTACATGATTCGTATTCTGGGCGGAATGTTTTTTCTTGAGGCCTTTTCCCATTATAGCAATATTAGGCCACAGCTTAAGAGGAATGAGGACTGTTTCATATGTTTACTTGGCATTATGATAGTCGGGATTTAGACGGGTGACAAAACAAGTTTTATGAAGGTGAGAAGTGTTCCCTTTCTCAACAAATATTGTTTCTTCGGTTCCACCTTAATGTCAAAATTAGAGCAGAAGGGAGGCGACTCTCTTCAGTAACATTCGGCAAATGTGAGCAAATGTTACGCGTTCAGTTCGGAATTTAAAGTGGTATGTAAATGTGACTTAAGATTAAGTATAGTGGTCGTATAATTAGAATATATGTCATCCTAGATCAGTGTTAGATTAGAGTAGAACGTTTTCCTTTTGCTTTAATCCTTTTGCTTTAATCTGCTGAATTAAAATTAGTTAAGATATGAATGATCATATGCCATTACATTTTGCACCCCCTACAATATACTCTTTGGTTTATTCCTCTTCCCTTGCCCATTTAGGTAACAAGGATGAGAATTCTCTGGTAACTGTGAAATGCCTTTATTTTCGAGGATGTGTTTTCGTAATTGATATTGGATCTAAATGTGTGAGCAATAATGTGAGTGATCGATGAATCTGGGCACGAAATATATTTTATTATTCTCACGTTGCGCTCAACACCTCTTACGGGCGACAGATGTCTTCATCGACGACCAGGCTTTGGTCTCTAAGATATTATATCAAATGTTAGTGAGGGGTCCGTTCAAGATGATTTGATAGGCAAGATCGGTTTTGCAAAGCAGGAAACTCGCTTCATATGGCCTTAGGCGCCCGTGTTGAATTGCTTCTCACGTGACTAGTGGCTAGAAGACTCCTTTGGGTCGGAAAGAGATATTGTTCAGTGGTCTTGGAAAATTCTTCAAACGTTGTGATGAGGCTGTGGAGACGCTGGATCACACACTCTTTTTTTGCAATGTCGTAGACCTGTTAGGCAAGTTTCTTGAAGATATAATTTTTCGAGGAGCGATTGGGAATTTTTTCGGACTCGAATGCAGTTATGTCTGTATCAATGTGGTACCGCCGTTGACGAAGGCAAAACGCTATGCGTTCTTATGGTTGCTAGGCATTATGAGAGTCTTTATATGGATGACATATCAGAAATAATACTAAGAGAGCAAGAGGTTCTTCTCTGTCGAACAGATTTTGTTCTTTGCACATCAGAATAAAGTCAAGATTAGGATAAAAATGCGGCGGCTACCTTAGTCAGGATTTTTCAAAAGATGAGTTGTGCAAGTTTACATCGAGTAAAAAGAACCAATTTAGAGTGACATTATGATACGGTTACGTATTAGGATATTGCTCTACAGTGATTGAACATTGACAACCCGGTTCAAATTAGGTTGATTTAGGTTAGTTTAGTGTCTTTAGTTTCTTCTATCAAAGTTTACTGAGCTAGGGAATGTACGCTTATGGGTCTATTCTATTTTTGCTTCCACTTTTTTAGTTACACCCCGCTCCCCTGTTAGGTGTCTAGAGATGTCATTTCTCTGTTAGATGTGGTATGCTTTGTGTATTTTAGGTGTAGTGGTTGATGTGTTTGTATTTGTGTGCTTTTAAAAGAGTGTTTGGACGAATTATGTTTTTATATAATAAGTCTCGCTTGATTTCGTTCAATTAACCGATGTTTTTGTCTCATTTAAGGATTGTGGCAAAATTTATTACCAACGTTATTTTATTTACTTTTTGTAAATAGCTTTTCATTTTGAAAGTATACATCATGATTTAGATTTCGAAATTTTTTCCCGGTCCCACAGACAAGAATTGTACATATAGATATTAACAATGGAATTCATGGAGATTGTGTGGTATTATAGTGGATGAAAGAATAGTAATGGAGAATGATTTGTTTTAGTGTAATGAATAATACAGCATATTTGAGTCACTTATTGTCGCGTGGGGTTGATTATAAAACCGAAGGCATTGTATTTTATTTTTGTATATTGCAAAATAGATATATTACGTATGAGTCAGTCTATTTCTTACAGATGTCACGGTGAGTATCTCAGCAAGACTTTATATTATAACCGCTAAACACAAGTTATATAATATTTTCAGACTACATTGTTTCTGTATAAAGGATTATATGGTTTGCCTGAACATTTGTATAAAGTTAAAGCAATCATTTTGAGTAACGGTTCTCTAATTCTATTTCTATAAGGAACAAAGTATGTTGACAGCACAAATGTTTTGGAAACTTTATCACCCACATACGCATTCTTTTCTCTCTCTTCCTCTTTCTCTCTTACTGTCTTTCTCTCTCTATATGTATATTCATACATACATATATATATAATTATTATTACCATTATTATTGTTATCATTATTAAAACGTTTCGATGTCCATATATTTTCGTTACTGACCAGTTTTAGTCTCGCAAAAACATGCAGTAGTTCCATCTTCGAGTTTAAATCCTAACAGAGACCAAATCCTATTTCTGTAGATATTCTTGGAAACAACATTGCGAAGCATTGTGGATTTAAAACCACTTTAGATATTGAATATACAGTTATCCAGTCGCTGTCTATTTCAGTTGATGGCAGTACAAACCGTTGGCAATGGTAACCGTTCATGATGGAAAGAAAGGAAGTAGACAATGACACTCCCAAAAGAGAAATGACAAATCTAAAATTGCTACTTTTTCTTTTAAGTCACATTTAAGAAACAGAAATCGCTTGGGACAAGAGATTGGGTTATAAAAATAGGGCAAAAAGTTAAGAAAACCTGTGTAAAGTTGAACAGATATTAGTTAAGCAACGAAACAAGTACACATATGTCTAGACCGGGATGTAATTGCAACACTTACCGATTAAGTCTCGTAGTAGAATCGTTTAGGAAATATCTATGTATTTTATAATTCGTTCATATATCTGTATGTAAGTGTGCGAAAATTAAAATAAGGTCTTGAAATTGGGCAATTAAGAGATCATGCACCTAGACGCTTTATCTAGGCACAAATCCTAGAAATATATTTACATGTGTATATTGTTTATGAAAGAGAATATATATATATATATATATAGATATATATATATATAAAAATTTCGATAGAGACGAACTCAAAAAAACTCAATGTTAAATTCATTTATTTTATTTAACAGAGTAATATCAATTAGAAAAGATTTTTGATTTATTACAATGTGTAATACATATTTCACCGCTTCATGATGTGATTATTGCGTCTCGTCAGATCCAAATGGTACAGCAGTTGATCTTCCAAATGAGGATCAACTGTTGTACAATTACCTTTTGTAATAAATCTAAATTATATATATATATATATATAAAATAAAATAAGTGTTCAATGTTCAAAATTGTTGTATGATCATTTCAACATGAAAACCCTAAGAGAGATTTCACATATCGTCAGCTACAAACATTTTTTCAAAATGAAAAAAATAAAAAAGACGGTTAAGAACTAAGAGATTTACGTCACCAAAAAATTTTGATTTGCAATTAACGTCTAATTTTAGGATTTTAATTTTGGATAGAGATGTAAGGGAAAAATTTGAAAAGTCGCTTCGTCTAGCTTTACAGGGGGAAAGATTGAATAGGAAGTGTTGTTAAACTGAGAATTGGGTTAAACAAAGCAGAAGAAAATAGTGTAGGGTAAGAAGTATAAATTGAAGAAAGAAAAGAAAAGAAAAGAAAAAAGATTCATATATTAGAGACGCTCAATATGCGTAAAAGAAACTAGCATTAATACATGGGAAAATTTTTTTATTATTAAAAATATTTAGGGGAAAAATAGATATAAGATTTTGAAAAAAATAGTTAATCTAATTAAAGATAAATATAGATATAGATAAACTAAAATAAGAAAATACAAAAATAAATAAAAATTAAAAATTGAAAAATAAAAGAAAATTAAAGATACAAATTAAATAAAGATAAAATTTAAAAAAATTATAATTAATTTTAAAAGATCTTTTATAAAAATTTTTAATATTCATAACGATTTATAAAAATTAAGTTGTGAAAAAGATAAATACACTAGCAGAAGAAATCGGGGGTTAAATTTATAAACAATCCATATTTTATAAAGGTAGATAATCAAAGAAGACAGGGAGAGGAAGGTAGAAGGGTTAAAATTACTATTTAAAAATTAAAAATTAAATTAATTTATCAAAAACAATTAAATTTATATTTAATCTTTTAAAAACTAAAACCAGAATTTAAGATTTAAATGTTCAACAATATACATATATATATATATATATATATATATATATATATATATATATATATATTAAAATTAAGATCAGCCAATTAAGCTATCATGGTCTAAGCGTTTCTGTATCGTCAGACGTTATAGACTGATTTTCTATTGCTTAATCTGGAACGTAAAGTTTAACCTTAACGTTCAATGTATTGTGAGCTCCCCAATACTAAAATATTTCAAACTTCTACAAGAGTACGAGAAAGAGGAAATAAAATGCCCAGTCTGTTTAATCATTTCCCAGACAATGGTCTGCGCAATTATAAGCATAGATACAAAGAGAAAGACAAGTGTCATTTAAACATCCCATACCACATTTAATAACAGAGAACAATGAAAATGTATTCCCTCTCTTGGCAACTCTAATAATAATGCAATAGGTGTGGCAAAAATTCATAAATTTATATACGAATGATATGGAGCAGAAAATCAGCATCTTTTGCCAATTATTCTAGGAAACATAACTGAGGATAAAACTTTTCAATGATTTTCTATGATTCTGAATTAAAATAAAACCAGTGATGACATATGCTCTGATAAAAGTCAAAGATTTGGAATCAGTAAATAGTAAATACTTCAAATACACCGACATATGAATGAGTTTCTAAGAAATCTAGTCAGTCAGTTCAGTGTCATATGTGATTCACGCTTGGGCAATCATTTCTCGTAAGGGACATGACTGACTGGGCAGAATATTACCCCTCAGTAGGTCGCCATTACTTCAGCGGTAGACTGGTTGAACCCAAGGCTTTAGAGTCCAATCTGACTTGTTATTTAACACATAACTGGAGGGAAGAGACGGATTAATACCTTAACCAAGGGTATTTGCGCGTAAGTGAATGCAATGAATTGAACTGAAATTCGAAGGTCAACAGACACCTCCTAACACACTAACTCGCATCCATTATCTCAAACATTCTTCCCATCTGCCCTCAGCCTCGGTATCCTTAGCTGTCTATCACCCTCATTCTGACATTTCCTCTATCTAACCTCTCTGTCTCTTCACCTTCTCTTATGTAACCCGCTGCGCAATAGTGGCAGTTGGATGCTTTGCTTGGGGTGAAATGATTAAAAAAAAACTCAGCTCCTCGATTTCTCGTTCTGAGCCGATATCCACAGCACCACAACGAACAAATTTATTATAGAAGTATAAAATGGGCTTTTTTTAATGATGAAATTCATTTTGAGTGTATAAAGCTTGTGAACAGTCCGAAAGATAGTCCTTCTTTTAACACTGTGTCCTAGAGTTACCGAATCACAAAAACGATACCAAATGAGAGAAACAACATCATTCGAGAAATTACAGCTACAAAAACAATTCAAATTGGTGTCACACGTAAAGCGAAGAGAAAATAACGACACCATCACAATACTGACATTCTAAATATACGGTTAGGAAGGAAAAGACAATCAGTAATGAAAAAAGGTGATTTCAGCTTATGGATTGTGGGAACATATTCTCGTAAAAACCTGTTTCAAGAAAAAGATTTTAAAAATTTTAAACAAAAGTAGTAGTACAGACAAAGTAGGCCAATAAATGCCGAAAGATTCATTACAGGGAAATGGCTATTATTAGGATTATCATTATTGACAAAATGATCGAGTATGTACGATGACTACAAACCACCATTACAATAGCGACCATAAGGTAAAGTAATTATAATTTTACTGACATCAGTCGTATACTTTATGCTAAAAAAGTCACCAGTGATATTATAAGACTTATTATTTCTACAGTAATTTGCAAGAGGAATCAATGTTGCAGGACAATTATCTGTACTTGGTTTTATTCCTTTAGAATTATTTGCATCAGTGCAGAAAATTATGTTTAGCAGAATTTAAAATATGCAGTCAATATAAGGACTTCGTAAATTTGGGAATATCAGAAGCAAGGGTAATTTTAGCCGTATCTCTATAAGGATACATTTGGCATTCATTGACCAAAAATCCGGTTCTACTTTCGGTTGATATTTGTAAAATGTTTCTTTTTCAAACTATTTTAGTAGGTTTAATATCTCATTACAGTATTGATAAGGGTTTTTCCTTAAACTTTTACTGGTGTAGTATGAAATGTCAACCTGTTGATGATGTCATTAAATTCTCTAATAGTTAAACTACATATTTTTAGAAAAAATAGCTAGTGATGAAGCGTAGACCTAAACGTACCATTTAGAAGAAAGGACAAGTGGAGAAAAACCTGTATTTAAGACATATGCCTAATAAAATAATATTCATAATTCTTATTTGTCAAACTTTCATGGCTTCTGTTCAGACGAACTTAAGTCACTGATGCCTCCTCAACAGGTGTTTACTCGTGCAACCAGACTGGCAACTGGGTCCCACCCATTCACAGTCAGGTTAGCCAAATGCAGACGACAATTCTACTCCTGCGGCATCTTCTCTCGCACTTCCCGCCTGTGGAACTCGCTCCCGTATTCTTGCTTTCCTGGTGGCTACAACCTCCAGAAATTTAAATGCAAAGTCAATACTCATCTACTAACCACTGGACTCTAGCTCTCTCCCCACCCCCGTATAACCTTCCCTTTCTCTCCACCTATGTATCTGTCATCTCAGCTTTCTAATGTTCCTTTCTAACTAGTTTGTACTCCTCACTCTTTTCTAATTAATCTTTTTACATTTATGTAGCCCCCTGCACATCAGTGGGGTTTCCGCCTTTCTCGGGGTGAAATGATTAAAAAAAAAAGATCGGGTAAAGTAACTAACTCAAATCGAGTTTGTAAAAAAAAAAAGAAATCAAACCGAAGAAAGTGTATTAAATGTGAACTGCAGAAGTGACAATCTAATTGTATGAAATTGGTATCGCATTATTTTATTAAAAACAGAAATTATCAAAGAACGAATGGAGCCATGCATTAAAATATTATCATCCTCAAATTTCTTTTCTCACTCAAAGTAAAGCAAGTTTAATTCCTTGCATTCACTTATGCATAAATACCCTTGGGAAAGTTATTATCCCGTTTCTTCCTCCCACTTATGGGTTAAATAATAGAACAGATTAGTTTTTGCGGTAGACTGCTGGCCAGCGAAGGCTATAGATTCTATAGCATTGGCTGGCAACCAGTCTACCGAAGAAAGCAATGACAGCCTACTGCGGGATAATCTTTCGAGACATGATCGCCCAAAGCGTGTATCACATATAGCAGTTAACTGACTGAAAGCAAGTTGGAGAATTAGGTAGGAGAGATTTTAATCTTCCTTCTCTGGCGTATTGAATGAAAGTATGCGTGTATGTGTGTGTGTGTATTCGTTTATACATACTTGCATATATACACACATACACATCTACAGATATATATATGTATGGGTGGGTGTAAATATTGAATGGATTAATATATATATATATGTAGATATACGTGTCTGTGTTTGCTCATGTGCATAGTTTGTGTGTGCGCGCGTTCAAATATTTTTTTTTTATTGAGGCACCTGTTCAAAGTAGATAGTGCTATATTTCCCCGGAGAGTCTACCTTTTCGATCCACAAATAAGTCCAATACAATAGTCTCGGAAAGGCAGCTGCCTCTTGGGAAATACCAGATGTATCTCCAATTTCCGCTGTCTCATTCTTTTACAATATCTTCTCATTCGCTTGAATCTATATCACGAATCAGTTTCAATTTTACAATTAAACAAATTGCAAAGTAAAAAAACAAAAAAATAAGAAAAACGATACATACAACTGGAAAAAGCAAAAAAAAAATTTTTCCTTTCCAGTGGTTCAATGATTTTTTCTTACAATATACAAAAAATTGTTGCGTAAAAATACCATTTTATTTGTGAATACTTTTTTACATTGAACAAAAAAATGAAGAATTTATTTAATTAATATATTTTTTAGAGAAGAAAAACTATAGAAATCGTTATATAACGAGACACATTTTTGAAAACATTACTTTTCTGTTGGATTTCTTTGAGATGTTGTTTTCTCAGTAAATATAATATTTCATTGTTCCCGTGACCGAAGACAAGGTCGTCGATCAAGAGCTGTTTCATAATTCAGTTATAAATGATATCTGCATTAGTTTTATCTAAATTGAAAGTTTTCAACGAATGTGCTTTCTTTTATCCAGTAATGTTTTTTGTTTGGGATTTTCTCCATATGTTTCGAAGAAATATGGTCTCCGCCATAATTCACAGCTTTCACTCGCTTACAGCTATTTTTATATGAGAATGCCGGTGTATACAGCGGAGAATTCGATTATTTATGAACGAATTTGGTGCCATATATGAGAGCGACTCGTAATGACAAAATAAGAGAAGCAAGTTCATTAAATTTACATATGAGGAAGTACCTTACGGAAAAGATTAAAAACTTTTTCCCTCACATCTATATGCTATAGTTGAACTTGTCTCTGAAAAATCTTTATCTCCATAGACTACGAAACAAAAAAAATTACAAACTTAAATATTTCGTTTTTTCATAACGCACAGAAAAATTATTCAATAAATCAACTTTCAAAATGGCAATTATTAATGCACTTCCATCTTAAATTTAAATTTTATATTCGTTAAATTTTGCATATAATTAGTTATTTTCTGTTTAATAATTCACGTATGCATTTTATTTTCAGGTCACCTTTCACTAAGCTTCAATATATTAATTCTAAAACAGACGTAAATAAAGAAAGAAACAATAAAAATATACCCGTTAGAAAAGTCACGTCTCCATCAAATTCTTTCGATATAATCCTTTTGAAATTAAACCGAATGCCACAGTGTTTCTGTACAAATGAAGTGTGACATTTTTTTTTCACATAACATTTTGTTTAATTTAATAATGTGTTGTTTTTAATCACATCATTGTTGTATTTCACGTCTTTTTATTTCCGGTCTTCTTTCACTTTCCATGTTGTATGGATTTTATAATACTTTTCTTTCTTCTTCTTCAATGTGCCTTGTCCCTTCAGGACGTAGGCGATCATGGCTTTCCACATCTCCCTATCCCTGGTGGTTCTTAGCACGTCTTTTCCTGTTACACCATGCAACCCTCGTTCTCTCATCCACCTGATTAGTTCCTTCAAATATGTTATCCGTTGCTGTCCCCTGTCTCTTTTTCCCCTCTACCTGGCCTGTTAGTATCAGGTTCTCCAAACCCTCCTTACTCATTGGATGTTCCAGGAACTTCAACTGTCTCTTCCTGATGCTCAGTATTAATTTCCTTTTTGTTTCCATACATATGCAAGACCTCATCATTGCGCACATGCTAGATCCATGATATTCGCACCATCCTTCTATAGAAACCACATTTCAGTTGCTTCAAGTTTTTCCTTCATCTTTGATGATATTGTTCAGCATTCACTGCCATATTGAAGAACTGACAAAACAGCAAACCAGTACTCTCTTCCTTGTTTCTAGCAAAATTGTCCTGTTTCTTAATACTTTACTCAACTTCTGGAATGCTTCCTTCGCCATGCCAATTCGCCTTCGGATCTCTGTTTCGCACTTTCCGTCTTCAGTTATAACACTTCCCAGGTATTTAAATTTTTGTACCTACTTGATTTTAGTATCCCCTGCCTGTATTTGGCATATTGGGCTGCCCTTTTTACTGATGAGAATGCATTCGGTTATCTTGCAGTTTATTTACAAAAGTAAAAAAAAAAATAATTTGATATCTGATATCGACAAAACCTAATGCCAGCAGAAAAATAAGTAAAGAAAATGTTTTAGTAGTCGCTTTGTAGTCAAAATAATATTTGTAAATTCTTTATGCCCGTGCCCTGACAAAGATAAAATATACATTAAAATATCACTTTATGTATACGTTGGCATGTTGTAAAATTGTTTTATGCGAAATGACGAACTATATGTAGAGAAATAAAATTAATATATCAGCGATACAGTAAAGATTACTGTATTTTGCAGATATATTGAGTAGAAATACATCCTACGCAAACAGGTTCAATTATTTCATGACTAAGTTCATCGTGAAGGAATATTACTCACTAACTGGTTATTAATTTAAAACTCATTTTGACGGTTGCATATTTATTTAGATTTATAATTATCTAGAAATTGTAGATTTTCTAATTTCATAATATACATAATATAATATTCGGCTAAAAATCCGTCTTCCGTGCGGTTCACAATCACGAGTGCAGTAAACGTTAGAATCAAAAGTTCGTCACCCAATCACCACCTGTAGCAGCAGTGGTAGATCGTTAGGAGAACGACTCTTTGCATACATGTCTGACATTTCATTCTTCAATATTTATCGCCAACCAAGGCTATATATTGAAACCTGTTTAAAGTTTGGAGAAGAATCATTCACACGAATTGTCTAGGCTTGTTAGGAAATGGTTATATTTATAAACACTATCTCTACAAGAGTTATTACCAAAATATATATAAGCCAATCTGTGATGATATTTTAACTATAGCTGGCGTAGAATTATGGATTCCTATATTATTTGAAATAATTAATCTTTGAATATTTAATTTCAAGTTTAATATAGTAACCACAAGTTTGAGAAAGTTTCTCTATTTTCATCTATCTTAGATGTCTCCTAACAAAATTTTCAGTTAAGCGGATTAATACCTTTCCCAAGGATATTTGTGTGAGTAAAGGTACGTTGTGGTGCGTGGATGTGCGTTGTGGTTCAGTAGTTATCGTCTATACCTCCAGTTATGGGTTAAATAATAAGACAAATTGTGTTCTATAGCCTTGGTTGGCAACCGGTCTACTACAGATAGAAATGAAAATTTACTGTGGGATAATCTTCTGTCCAGTCAGTCATATCACGTTCGAGACATGATCGCTCAAAGCATGTATCACGTATGGCACTTAATTGACTGGCCTTTATGTTACGTTTCTCTAAAAATTTATTTGCAAGCAAACGATTCTTTGTTTCTCAATGAAATTTATTGTAAGTATTTATTTACTTAAAACATGTCAAATGTCTAATACCTTTGCCTGTCTCTGAATACACGCTGTCTGTCTATACATTTCTAACGGTGAAATGTTTACAGAAATGTCTTACCTTTCAACTACCTTAACTCCTTTTAATGTAACGCGCTTGGGACCTCACGTAACCTTTCCAATTTTAAAGTAGACAGTGAATTACATTTTACTCATTCTCCATCAAACAATATAAATTCGGATATCTCCATTTCCCTCGGGATTTTTTCTTTAACAGCAAACGTCACTGTTCGATAAATCTATTTTATAGGGTGCTGATACCGAGTTTAATAAAAAATCTAGAAACTAACAAAAGAAAAGACATTTTACGAAACTTAGACTCTATCTAATGCATTGCCATAAAAATTCAATTTTTAAAACATTACAAAAGTTCATCAAGAACATTACAAAGTTCACTGACGCTCTCACGAGACAGTATATTTTCTTGCATGAGTTCTGCTGTTATCTGTCCGTTAATGGCAATTTATTCTTCCACTGCTTAACGACCATCGCGTCTACTAAATCCTCGAAAATATCTCTTATATGTACAAAGTGAAAATGAAATTTTTACATTAGGCAGAAACCAAACGTTGGTGTTGTAAAATATGTAAATAATCATTATCTTAATCGTTTTAGATAACATTCTATTTTAAGTCTTTTCTTCTCTTTATGTTGTGAAATCTCCCCATTTTTGTATGTAATAATGGACTCAACTGAGTGTACATATAATCCTGCCATAGAGAGAACAGGATTAGAAGAACTCGATATGGAATCTCATTTGTTTTTGCGGTTTACACTGGCGAGTAATCGTAAAGGTCTGTTACAGTTATTGAAGAGTTCCGTCAGATACCGAAGTTACCCGGAGACCCGACTAGCTCTGAGCTCCACTCAGATAGAATAAGTTACCCGGACATACTATTTCACTTCAAGACTTGTATATATTTATTTCTACTAATAGTATTCCTGAATTGACTAACCTGCGTTCCAGTTTGTATATTACCTTCAATATAACCTACATTTCTATCTCCATATTAGTTTTTTTTTATTATTATTTTGTGCGGTTCATAATCCGGAATCCGCAACACTTTATTTAGTCTCGGCTAATACTTCACAAATAATTAACCATTTCATTTTGATCGACATAAAGGCAATCAGAGTAACTGTTTGGCTTCAGTAAGATAATGAGAGAAACTTACTAAGTATTCAATAAAAAAAAGAACAAATAAAAGAGTGCACGAATTTCAAATAAATTCAATTTGTATCCTCTTACTTATTTACGTAAGGATATGCATTCATATTTTTGATTTTTATTGTAATATTTTCTTAAATTTATAATGACAGTTAATTAACTAATCAATAGTAATAAAAAAAATTGAAGCCGGTGAACTTGTAACCAACTTCTTTCCAAGATAACGTTTTTTATATAAAAGCTAATCAGGCATCTCAGCTTCAATCCTTTTCCCCAGCTTAACCTTCTTTTTCTGAGACTTTTATCTAAATATTTTATTTACAATATTTCTTCTGATGAGTTTCCCTCTTGTTTTTAGATCGATTTAATCACAGCTCTGGTTTGATAGATAGTATAATCTATTTACAATCAAAATAACTAGTTCTAACCTTAAGATTTATTCACCTGTTTCTTCTTTGAATCTTCTAGCTTGTAAAAATCTCTTCCACCATCTTAATTTCTAGTCAACTTTAAATGCAATGTCAATCGTTATCTTCTGTTTACTCAGTTCTTCATCTTTTATAATTCTCTATAATGTTTCCCTTTTGTTAATATATTTTACGCTCAATATCTATTTGTATATTGATGCTTTTATTGTTTTGCTTGGGGTGAAATTATAAAAGAATCATTCAGCTACACAAGAATTAGAATAAATTATAAAATTACAATAAAAAACCGAGAAATAGTCACTGGTACGTCTTGTAAAAATAATTGTATTTGAAAGTGAAATATCTTCTATAAGAATTTTGGTCACAGTTTTAAATCAGTTAATACTGACGAGTTCAAAATAAATGTGTAATCAGCGCAAGCCAAAACAATGCTTTAAAATACCGAAAAAACGATTGACAGCTGACAACATGTGTTTCATGTCATCGCTAACTGTGAATTATATTTTTATGATTCAAGAGCGAGTATTGTTGCTGATGTCTCAAAGGAAACTAGACTTTCTATTAATAATACAAATAAACAATAAATCTATCTACATTTAAAATAGTAAAAGTCAGAGAAAATGAATTTATGTTTGGAGCATGTATTTATACTTAAAACTGTTCATGATGTTGACGCCCAAATTTATTTTTGTTTTTGTACGATTGTTTTTGTCTTTTATTGTTGATGAAATTCTACCTTTTGTTTAAAAAGGTAAAGTTAATTCCAGATTTAGCTTCTACTGTACAGATTCTCGAAACAGATAATGTGATAACAATTGTGATATTGCTGGCAATAATTACAATAACAACAACGTCAACTAATGTTAGTATTTGACATTTGTCAGCGACATAGAAAAGAAGTCAGTGGGAAAACATATGGTAAATAACGTTCGTTTTGCTTATTTACGAGTCTTTTATATACACTCTCTCTCAATGTGTACACTTGCTTTGGTCCATTTCTATACAATTTAGTTGTTTTTTGAGAGAATTTTTCAGGTTTAAATTATTCCAGTAATACTTCTCTACATCAATGTACCGATGTTACACGACACTAATACTAAATATGAATACTCACACCACAATTAAAAACCAGGTTCCATTCCCAATACAAGAATTTTTATTTTACGTCTTATGTCTATTCAGGATGTAGTTGATCATGTCTCTCCTTGTTCTTTGTAGTTCGTAATAATAAAATTTATCCTAAAACTTGTTCCGCCATACATTGATGCGTTACCTTTCTCTGCCCATCTTTCCTGTGCGGATAAGTTTTTCAAATACCTCTTTATCTGCTCTAGAATTTTCAACAGTCTCTTTCTAATGTTACTTCTAAGTTTTGTAAAGTTAATTTTGTGAGATCATTTTGTAAATTCATAGCTACAAGAATAATAACGCCTTCGAAAAATACACTTATCCTTCTCAAAGCTAGTGAGATTTAGCTGGCTCCCCACTGAGGTGAAATGTGGAAAACGGCCTTTTAGAATTGGGAAAATATGAGTAGACAATAAATATTTTGCCGTGCTTAATGCACGGTAAAATATTTATTGTCTACTTTTTCCAAGAGGAGATTCTATGCTTCGGCAGAGCCTCGTCTAATTTCCACTCTCTGTCCAAAGGCAGTGTCCGAAATGACAGCGTAGCGTCTGAGCGACGTTAATACCCAGCTACTCTGGCATCTACTGATCGTTCATTCAGCAATGAATTAGAACACTCTCAGCTATTCAGCGTGTATAATGATAATATACACGCTAAAAGGGCTACCACCTTTTACCGAGAGCCCGTAGCTCAGAGGTAGAATCGCCGACTGACGCCAATTCGGTTGGGTTTCAATCCTGGGTAAAAAGCAATCGGCTGTCTAACCGTACTGATGAACTGTGATTCAGAGAAACAAATCTGTCTGCGGATGACTATAAATATATATATTTATTGCTTTTACACATCACGTGATTCCAGCAGCACAATACCTCTAATTAGTCTATGACGTGGCGACTATGTTTGCTCTCCGATTATTTGTTTTCAAAACAAAATGTCGGCAGGGATATATTTTTTTCCATATGATACCTCCACTTCGAAATGAATTCCTCTAAAATCTATATTTCTTTAGCTTCTGTTCATTATTTAGGAATTCTGTTTCTGTCCTTTTTCTCTTTTGACTTATTTTTTCAACAATCTCTGTTTAATCGGGTATGACAAACATGTCATAAAAATGTAAGGTGTCGCTTAAGTTTCAACCCTTGTCCCTGTACCATGTATGTCATTTTGATAATCCGTTTTTCTAACGCTAGACTTCATCAGAATTCATTTCCACATTGTCACATCTGAAAAAAAAGCTTATCTCCAGGTTTGAACTATTTACTTATGTTGTTATTTCTTCATGCTCTCGCCATACTTTCTGGTAGTAATTTATTAAAAAAAGGACATGATTTTACTGCTAATCATCAACTCTGCATGCAATATTCCAGACATGATCTTCAGGATTAGTGTTATTCTGAAAACACTCTTTTATTTAACTCGCTTTTGAAGCGTCTAATGTTTGTATCGATAATTTGTCCAAGGTATCTAATTCTGAACATAAACAATTCGCATTTTCCTTTGCTGATATTAAAACCTTATTCTTTAATTCTCCCAAATATCTTTTTACATATTTTGTATGTACATTTCGGATAACGTATATAAAAGGTACATCATTTAATATTGCTTGTAGGCAATCCAAAGCGGCAAACATCATATCAATAATCTATTGGAATATGCTTGCTGCTATCTTTATACCGAAAAACTCGGTTATATTTTAAAGTTTCCTATGAGTGTTAACAGTTAATAGTTTTGAACACTCTTCGTCTACTAATATTTTGGTAACCGTCTGACGGGTTCAGTTTAGAAAAAATAACACCATTTCATTTAGCAAAAATTATTATGAACTTGATAACGGGTAGTGTTATTGCTTCAAACATTAATTTAGCCTTGTTGAAAAATCAACACATACACGGATTTTAATATTTCTATTTCTAACATTGGTAATGTTCATGTATATTTTTGATACCAGACCTAATTTTTCTAGTCTATAATTACTTACTAATTGTTTTTTTTTAACTTCAAAAAGTTCACACACTCTTTTGGCTTAAATGTCCGTGTTGCATTCTTTTTTACTTCAACTGTAGCTTTAGTTTTTGTGCATGTTCTTAGACCTTCTAGAGAAATTCTAGAGAAATTCGTTTTCAATTCTTCCTTTTATTTTTAGTGCCTTATTAGCACTAAAGATAATATTTATTTTGTTGCAGAAAGAGTTAATTAGAAGATAAAGTAATGCAATGTAATCTGTTCCAAGTAAAGTAGCATTATTATTTAATACAAAGTCAGATGGAACTTAGAATTAATGAAAAACAATCGTAGTATAATTTGCCTTTCTATGAATCACGAAAGAGAACATGCAAAACCCAAACCATAGAGTTTTCGGTCGTTGTTGTTGTACGGCTTTCTTCAGGTACTACGAATTTAAAACCGAACCATTTATTATAATCACTGAGGTATATCAATCTCATTTCATGTGCAATGCCACTTCTGGTAGCCATGTAGTTATTTCTCCCTCACTTAACTCTTTCAGTAATTTGTTCACCGTTGCTGTTGTCTGGTACTGAACTCACAACATTTTGGGTCAACTCACTGGAACTAACCAACGCATATGGATAGAGCAGTGAAGAACAAATAAGTTAAAGTGTTAAGCTAAGTTAGGCCAAATTACGCTACAGCGGTGGTGAAGAAAAAACTTGTAGAGTTAAGTGAAAAGGAAAAAACTACTTGGGTACCATAAGTGTCATTACGCATGAAATTAGAATGAAATACTCCCGCAATTGTAACAAAGGTTTCAGTTCGAAATTCCTTGCACTTGAAGAAGGCTGGAGCGTAAAACGGACGAAACGTCGTAAAACTGGCAGTAAATTTTAGTCCAATAGTCCGAACAATAAATAAATATTTATTTATAATACGTCATCTCAGAAGTATACAACCGCACAATTCTAATGAAAAAATTACAAGGAAAAATAATTACTTCCAAATAAACAGTAATGTTATACAAATAATTTTCTCTTTGTTATATCTCATACATTTTACGACAATTAACAAATTAGAAAGCATCTAAAAGAATATCGTTTCTATCTTTCTTGTTCAGAATGCGTTTCAATTCTCTCTATTTGTAATTCGAGAGTATTGATTTATTTCAAAAGTTGTTTGTTCAAAATCAAGATAGTATCTCAGTTGTCTTTACCCCAGGGAAGATCCACTTAATAGAAATTTTTCTGCATTTAACAATTTATCAACATCATTTTCTTAAAATGTTTTTTTTATTTTAATCATTTGCTTTAAAATAACTTCCCGAAAACTGCATTTAAAAGATTATATTCTTGTTGTCCAGAATCGCTCTGGGTATTTTTAAGGTCAACATCTATTTTGTAATTGTATTAGCCAATATTGTTCTAAATATGCTAGTCAACAACACACAACTTCAGCTCAATATTTAAAAGAAACAACCATAAAATTAAATGAATAGGAACTACTGAAATGAAATATAGACAAGACTTTTGGTTGTGTTTCTGTTTATCTTTAGCTTGTGGATTGCAAAAGCTAATTATCAATGCAAACAGGCTACCACTTGCAGTAATATTTTCTTGCTCCCATTTCGCTAAGTGATATCTGCTGTGAAATTTAATAAACGCACATATATAACGAAAGCACATCTGAGATTTTATATCATGTAAAAACGAGTTTTTAACATTCTTCAACAGATCAGCGCTGTTATCTTTCTGCTCATGTGTAAACATAGGTTCTATATGCTACTTTACTTGTGAAAGTTGAATTGTAAATGTAACTTTTATTTAAATGATCAAATTTTAGATGTCGCTGAATTAATCACAGGAGATAAATAGGTTAAAATAATATTTTGTGCATCAATATTAATCTTTGTAAAATACAAAGCCTCAAATATGAAAACTAGGTGAAAATCAAACTCACTATAAAAGAAATATATACAGAAATAGTTGAAGTGAAATTAGTTTGAAACTCGTTTTATGTGTTGTATCCATTCAGAACGCTTAAGGTCATTGTCTGCCACAAATTCCTATTTGTAACTCATAAAATCTTTTATATCACTCCTAAACCCTTCCCTGGCATCTACTTACGCAAACTACTTTCGGAGTATAAAAGTTATTTTCTCTGTTTTTTTTTTATTTCAATGTATCCTGTGATTATCAAATTTTCCGAACCCTCTTTTCTCATTAGTTGCTTTATAAATGTTGAGTATTATTTTGTGATATGATGTATGTCTTTTTTTGTTTTCATTTTGCCTAAAATTTTCTCACATTTTCAGTTCATATTATTCTCAGCATCCTTTTGTGTAATCATATATCTGTTCCTTCAAATCATAATTTCATCTGTGAGGAAACTGTCAAACCTCCACTGCAATACATAAAGACTAATATTACGTAACACTTCAGGGCTTCTTTTTGTTGTTGTTTTCAAGGAAACCTTTGTCACTTAGTACATAGTTTTTGTAATGTATCGTTGACTAACCCAATGCGCCTTCGAATTTCCGTGTCGCCCTCTGTTATACAATTTCCACATATTAACATTTTTGCACTCATTTGCTGTTGGTATCATAGATTTGTATGTCGGTCTGTTCGTTTTGCTAAAAGCAATGCTTATTTTCTTTCACTACTTACTGTAGAAAGTATTGCGGTCTTCTTTCAGTAAATGTTGTCAATACTGTGTCATCTGCTTATTTTATGTTGTTAAGAAAGTGGTTACTAATAAGGAATCGCAATAAGACTTCTAATTCACTCAGAATCGGTCTAAGGTGTAGGATGGCGAAAAAACATCTTTCTATTTACACAATTTGAAATTTTTCCATATTTACTGAAATCAAGTTCTATCTATATTATTAGATTACGATTAGAGTTTGTGCGGTTTTCTTCAAGTATACATTTTGCAATATTCTAATACCATTTCTTTATTTCATTACAAGCCTATACACTTACAACTATACGGGCAGCGTGTTGCTTCATCCGTTTGTGACATCAAATCTGAAATTGTATTTTTAAGAGTTAATTCGGCGCTAGAAATATATATTTGTAAATGTATCTTTGTATGGGCGTAGAAATACATAACTTATTGTTCAGGAACGCATTTAGACAACAAAGAATAATGGACCTTAATCCTTTGACAATATATCCGTGAAAAAGGCATCTTATGTAACTAGTGTCAATCTGAAGTCAGGCATCAGGGGATTTGGCGTAAATCGTTTCGGTGTTTTGTCATGCTGTTACCGAATGCAACCCCAGCCCCGGCTTTGCTGACATCTTCACATACACTTGTTTCTCTAGTTTATGGATGACCATGTGATGTAGTAGACTGTGGCTTGAAATGAGAAATCGAGTCAAAATTAAAGCTTAGATACATTCACATTCAGGCAATTTGTTGCATTCACTAACGCACAAATAGCATTGGGAAAAGTATGTATCCATTTCTTCTCTCTTCTTAATAGCCAAATAGATTGGGTTCTGCAGCCTTGGTTGATAACCAGTCTATCGCAAAAAGTAATGTCAACCTGCTGCGGAAAAAAAAAACTTTTGACCAGTAAATCATGTCTCTTTCGAAACATGATCGCTCAAGCGTGTATCCTGTATGGTACTTACTTGACCGACTTTCACGAAAAGTATCAGTCAATCACTTCTCCTTTTAGCTGTAGTTAAAATTGTAGAACAGGCTGATTTCTCGATTGTAATTGGTAATCATTCTAGAAAGACAAATCAAAACCGTATGAAGCCGTAGTATCACGAATAATATGTAACAATAGAAAAAACAAACAAACTTGTAAACTATGGTAATAAACATCAATACCACATACATGCTTTTTTTCAAAACATATTACGCGCATTCTTCTAGAAACTCTAATAAGGTTTCTCTAATCATATTTGAAGTTTAAACAACAGGTTGATTGTGGATGCTGAAGAGAACATGCATGGGTTTTAGATCCTCATTATAGAAAAGGGCTGTGATCAGAATAAAGCAGTCGTTCTTCATGTGTCACACATTTATTTAAAAAATTATGCGTTCTGAACTCAAAGAAAAATTATGCGTTTTGACAAAGCTTCAAAAAACTACAAGATCTTAAGACAACTAAAATATGGAAATATCTCTAAAGTAATGTAATAATTTAATGTAATTTTGTTCAACACCATCGCACATGAAATTCAAAGTTGTCGTTTCAAAGACCAGCTCAAAAACATTTTGCTGAGGAAAAATCGATCCGGTTAACTGATTGGAGAATAAATAACCTTCGAAAACACCATAATACAAATAAATAGGATACAGTGAGCCTAAGGAAATGTCGAAGCAATCTGTCTACTGAATCCTCCTACTCTAACATGTGATGGCAGCGTACATCTCTTTAGATCCAACATGGTACTCATATCAGACAAAAAGCAATGTCTATGAGCACTCCTGTATTCGACAACAAATTTCGCTAAATACATTTTATTAAAAAGAAAACAAACCATCTAACCATTTATCAATGTATATATCTTCGTTTCAAGCAAACTCAAGAAAACTATGGACATGGAGAAGTTCAGGAGGGGAAACTAAAACCCAAATTGAATACATTATTATCAAAAAGAAATCCAGAAACGCAGTCCTTCACTGCAAAGCCTACCCAAGTGCAGACTGCAGATGGGACCACCTCCCAGTCGTATTCAAACTAAGGATAAAACTAAAAAGATTAAAGAAACCTAACACAGCCTTGAAACTATAGTACAGTAGACTCATTAATCACCCGAACCTACAGGAAATGTATACGGACAGCGTGAAAACGATATACGAAGACAAATTAGAAATGGAAGCTCAAAATTGGACGCACTCTGAGTGATTCAAGTGACATCAGCGAACGACATCATTCCTAAAAAAATGCACTCCAGAAAAAAAATGAGTGGATCACCGAATAGATTCTTGGTCTGATGCAAAAGAGACAGAAAACGATGCCAAAATATGGCACGGAAATTAAAGACATTATACAAGAAAATACGTAGCAAATATAGACAGGCTAAAGAAAGATGACTCAACGACAAATGCGCTGAAGTAGAGAGAGTGAGCACAAGAAATAATGGATATACGCATAAAAAATAAAGGAATTAACAGGTCAAAGGACACGCTCAGCAACAGCATGTATAAAAGCAAAAGATAACCCACTAATACTAGACGGTAATATAAATAAAAATACTTCAGAGATGGAACGAGTATATCGGAGATCTCTTTCACAACAAAAGAGAGCAACCAACAATGCACACAACTTCGGATGGCCCAGAAATATTCAAAACCGAATTGAAATCGGCAATGGCCAAACCGAAGCGAAAAAAGCAGAGTGACCAGACGGGATTGTAAGGACAGATGTTGATGTTCCTAGGTGGCTTTGGCGTCGACAGACTAACAGAAATAATAAACAATATCTACGGCAGTTACAATATACCGGAGGACCTAAGCAAATCAATCGTCATAACACTACCTAAGAAGCCAGATACAGAGGAATGTGAGCTCCATCGAACAATTAGTTTGATGAGCCACATAACAAAACTCATCATTTTGATTCTGATGAAGAGAGCGCACAGCAGAATCGGCCCATAAATAGAACAAAAAACAATTTTGGTTCGTTAAAGAAACCGGAATAAGGAATGCATTATTCATGCTGAAAATGCTATCTGAACGAGCAATAAGTGCCTTTGCCTGTGCTTTATAGACTACACAAAGGCATCCGACAAAGTACGACATAATGACTTGAGAGAGATGCTTGACAACCTCGTTATATTCGAAAAAGACATCAGGATAAACAAGAATATATATTGGCATCAAACCGTCTATGTACAGATAGGAAATGAACTCGGTAGATACACAAAATACAAAGGGGCGTGAAGCAAAGATGTATTTTTTCACCGGGTCTTTTCAACCTGTACAGCGAAGCAATTATGAGAGGAATAAGAGCCTTGCCAGGATTTTCACAATCTCAACAATATCAGGCACGCGGAGGACACGGTGCTGATAGCAGGCACGGAAAGGAACATGCAGGACCTTCTACAGCAGTTAGCAAAAGAAAGCGAAAAGAAAGGACTGAGAATAAACTTTAAGAAAACTGAATGTATGGTCATCAGCAAAAAAGAAGAGATCTCTATGCCAACTGCAACTTAGAGAATCTAAAATAAATGAAGTAAAAAAATGAAAATAACTGGGAAGTATTTTGGCAGAGGATGGAATGTGCAACAAGGAAATCCAAATACAAACTGGCATTGCCAAAGACGCATTTCAGGAGCTAACAAGAGTACTGAAAGACAGTAAAATCTTATTAGAAACAAAGAAGGGAGTGCTGGAATACAGTGATATATGTCCTTCTCTATAGAAATGAAAGCTGGACTATTTCATCAAAAATGAAGGAGAGGCTTGAGGCAGCAGAAATGTGGTTTTAGGGAAGGATGCTGAGGATACTATGGAAGGAGCACGTGTGCAACGATGCGCTGTTGGAAAGGACCCAAACGAGAAGAAGAATGATACTAAAAATCAGGAAGAGACAACTGAGATTCCTGGGACACGTAATGAGGAAGGAGGGCCTGGATAACATAATACTCACAGGTCGAATAAATTGAAGGAGAGACAGGGGAAAGCAGTGCGAGACGTACTTGTTAGGTCTGGAAAAATGGTTGACGGAGCAAGGCTTAAAAGTGATACCAAAAGATAAGTATTAAAAGCGACAAGAGACAGAGCCATGTAGAAGTCCATGATCGCCTACATCCTGAAGGAAGTCGGTAGATGAATTAGAGAAATGAATTAGTCTTGAGCGTGAAAATACTGTCTGTCCAGCACTTTTTAACCGCTGTTTTGTTTCATGTTTATGGTGTCAGTAATTTTAAATGGTTTCTTAATAACTTTTTTATTTATTCAACATTTCAAGATGTCGGTAGAAAAGTATGTAGTTCGAATTCCTGTAATAAAGATGTTAGTTTTCGTGTCCAAAACTATTCAGTACTTCATATTCTCTGACAAATTGAAATGAGCCAAACAAAACCGCGCAAAAATGTTTGCACGTCGGTTTATATGAATATCTGCGAAAACCTACGGCGCATGCGAATATTTAATATCACATCTTCTTGTACTATACAGAAGGATAGAAGGAAAAAGAGACAGAGGAAAGCAGCACGAGACATACTAGACAGGATTGAGTAAATGAATGGCAGGGCGGGGTTTTTGAGAAGAATATCACGAAGAAAAATATTGTCAGCGACAAGACATAGAGCCAAGTGGAAATCCATGAGGGCCTTCGTCCTTAAGGGACATGGCACATGAAGATGAAAAATCATTTAGTATAATTGTCCTTTCGATTATTATTCATTCAATCAGTGGATTATTGGTATAAATGTTTTTCGAATAAATCTTTTTCAAAGAAATATTTTCAGACAATTTTCTCGATACGTATATAAATGTCATAGTGGCATCACTCATTCAACGGATTGAACTCTTCCTACAACTACATATACTCTCCCTCACAAAAGATGGTAACAAAAGGTAGAGATATGCAGGGCGATAGGCAGAGATAAAAGAGAGACAGAGTGAAATAGCCAACACTGCTACTGTCGATCCTTGCAAGTCCCAGTTCTAGTATTACTGCCTAAGCCGCATTTATCGTTCTACTAATTTGTATTTTGCTGTGTTTAATATAAATATCGTTATTTCCTATTTTGGATGATGTTGTATTATTTCTTGCTGTACTCTTAATCGGGTCCACGACAAGCTCTTGATTTGGAGCATTTTATAGCATATCAAACAACGCAATATCAGAATTATATTTTTTATGATATCTGTGTCTCTTAATAGATATACCTCATCGTTATGTTTAAGTCATGCATACGATTGAAGTAGATATTAGCAGTGTTTATACTGCTGTGTAGTACATTATTTATTCTTGATTCTCTAGGAAGATATACGAGGAATTTATACTTGTAGTTATAGATGGACATAAGTTGTTTTTTATTTCTTATGTAAACATCAATAGTATATATACTTTAGTACTTAGAAAGATATGTGGTTTATATTTGAGTCTATATGGAAACAAATGTTTAGATAATATTTGATTCTGTAGTTAAAAAGAGATTATGTTTACCCTTTAATCTACACATACATTTAGTTTGAGATTAGATTTAGATCTGTATTTGGGGATAATTCATGGTTGTACTTGACTCTAAATTTAAGTCAATAGAGAGGCTTATATTGTGTTTATACTTGAATCTAAAGTTACGCATATACGAGTTTAAACTTGAGACTATATGTTGTATCTATACTTGGCTCTAATTCTAACCATAACACAGATTTATAATTGTGTCATGTTTTCATGAAAGTCACGTGTATATTTGAATCGATAGGTAGCTAGAGTTTGGGTTTACACTTAAATTATTAGTTTTTTTTTTGCATAATATTTCCATTTCATAATGTTTGATTAATGAATGAAACATTGAAAGAAAAAGTATGATCGATCATTACAAACAATCTCAGAAAAAAATAACTTTTTGAAAAGATAAAGAACATGATTCCAGACCAGAAAAATATTTATCAAGAAGCGATATCATTTTAGCATCATCGCTGTCTAAATGTTATGAATTGGTAAACGTGAGGAAAAGAAGAAATGAAAAAGAATATAGCCAGTTATTGATAAATTATCAAAATAGTTTTGCGTGTAGACTGAGAAAGAAATCATTAAGGGCTCCTAAAATACAGAAATAAATAACTGCCAAAGAAATCTTCTAAAACAATTCATCAATTGCGTCAATATCTGATATAAGTAGATAGAGACTATAAATGTAATAAAAAATGTTGTCTTTATAGAATATGGTGGGCATTATTAATCAGTAAATTATATAGATATTTAGATGACAAGTAAAGCAGAGTAAGTACTACTTTTCTGCTTGCAGTTCTGCTTATTATAAGATCGTTGTATCCCTTATGTTCTTCCATCTTTCCAAATTGTTGCTTAAGTTTATAAGTCTTAGGCTTGTGCAATTGCAAAGCTGCGATTTTCTGTTTATTTTTATCATATGCAAAATAGATTTTTGTATTTGTAAAAACTACCGAATATATAATATAGCCGAGAAAAGATAATGTACTTCATCTTATGAAAAATGACAGAAATATGACGAAAACTTATTAGAGATTAGTAAAAAAAATAATCGGAAACATGTAGAAGAAAATGAGATAATATATTTTTTGTATGGGTGTTTAGGTGTATACTTATTCTTAACGATATTTGTGTATTTAAGTGTAATATCTAATATATATATTCGGCTAAGATAACAAACAATTAGAAATAGGAATATATTCCAAGAAACAGGAAAACACGTTAGGTTAAAAAAAAAAAATATATAAAAGTTATTATTAATTATATTCTTCTGCCCAAAATTTATATATATATATCTATATGCAATTTTATTTAAAATGTTATGCAATAGGCTCAAAGATTTGATTAACAGATTAATCTTTTTCTTTTGCTTAGCTCTTCACATATTAATGTGCATACAAGAACATTAATAACTGGCATAATTTGATCTTTATTTTTCATGGATGCAACTCTGAAAGATGAGATATTAGAAAAAGGCTTTAAAGAAACAACTTGTAGTGTTGATATTAAAAATTCGTATGTCGACTCTTAACAAATGCCGATCTTCCTCTGAATCAACTCTGTAGTTTTGGCATAGAAGGAGCATCTGCAATGATGAAAAATATAGGATGAATTGCTTATATGATCCAAGCTTTGCAGAGTTTCTCCATGTTCAATGCATCATTAATCGAAAAAACTTGCCAGCTAAGGACTTCAAGAATGAATATTGAATAAAATCCGCATTTAAATTATTCATTTCCTACATTTGAATGGAAAGATACATCGACAGTTCAGAAATATTATTAAAAAACTGGAACCTGAAGAGAAACACAGTGATGTTTCTTTTTAATGCATGGTAAGATGGCTGTCAAACAGCAATAATCTTTAGTAGGCTTATGAATCTGTTGAACCCTATTAGTACCTATTTAAAAAAAACTGCATGGTAAGATGGTTTTCAAACAGCAATTTTCTTGAGTAGGTTCATGAATCTGTTGAATCCTATAAGTAACTTTTTAAAAAAAGAAAATATTATATCCTCAATTAAAAATGATGAATGCATGCAAATTTGTTGTTCTTTACTGATATAATGAATTACCTACAAACGTTGAATTGGCGTTTTAATGTGGAGAAAAAGATTGTTTTTTATCTTATTCAGAATTAAATCTTTCCATTAGAATTAAATAAAAGTTTTTTTTAAAGAGACATATTTTCAAGAAACTTTAGTCACTTTTTCAATCACAGTAGAAGAGTAAATAAATTCACTTACATTGAAATAAAATAACTACAAATTGGACGATTACAAAAAGAAATTACAAGGAATGATTGATAATGTGAAGTTTGATGGCGTCTGGAAACTGAACCCGTGCTTCATATTTCTATTAAATCCATTCCTGTTTGTCGTGGTGAAATTTGTCGAGGCGGACAAACATAAGCTCGCTGCTGATCCTGAGAAGGATCTCTACTCAGTGGCAGAATGGGGTAAGAAATGGCTTGTAAGTTTCAATGCTTCTAAAAACGAAACTGCCATCTGTCAGCCGCCACAAGCAGTCAACTTTCTCCCCCATAAGCATGGACCAAACGAGTCTTCCTGAAATCAATACACTACTCCTCCTCGGCCTCACCCCCTTTTCCGACCTCAAGTGGAACCATTAAATTGAATCAATAACTAAATTAACTGCTATGAAGTTTTGTTCACTGTGTCAGGCCAGAAAGTTTTTTTTTCTGCCTGAGTCTATCTTACACATATACAAATCAACCATCCGACCGTGCATAGAATACCATTTTCATATCTGGTCGGACGCCCCTGCTGTTCATCTCAGGGTTTTCGACAAGCTGAAAAGGAGAATATGTAATGTGGTCGGTGTCAACCTAGCAGCGTGATTCCAGCCACTTTCTCACCGGCAGGATGTGGCTTCCCTCTGTCTCGTCTACAAATATTTTCATGGGTTCTGCTCCGACGAGCTCAGCTCACTAACACCCCCTCCACAAGAATTTACTCTAGTAACCAGACTGGCAACAATGTCCCACCCTTTTTTCAGTTCAATCAGTTAGTTAACTGCCATACGTGATACACTCTTGGGCGATCATGTCTGGAATGAGACATGACTGACTGGGCAGAAGATTATCCCGCAGTAGGTTGCCATTGCTTTCTGCGGTAGACTGGTTGCCGACCAAGGCTATAGAACCCAATCTGTCCTGTTATTTAGCCCATAACTGGAAGGAAGAGACGGATTAATACCATTCCGAAGGGTATTTGCGCGTAAGTGAATACAATGGATTCAACTGGAATTTGAACTCGGCTCCCCGGTTTCTCGTTCCGAGCCGATATCCACTAAACCACAACGTACATCCTTTTTTCAGTTAAATCTACCAAATAAAACCGATATTTCTTCTCTAACAGCTTTTTTCCTCTAACTTCCCGCCTGTGAAATTCTCTTCTGCATACTTTCTTTCCTGAATCCTACAATCTCCAGGAATTCACATGCAATGTCAATTGCCATCTCCTATCCACTTGACTCCAGTCCTAAACTCGTCCTATCCACATCAGACCGTGTATCTTATTATTTCCTTTCCTCATTATATCTTCACGACTGGCATCACACCTGCATTCCGATCCTTCCCTTGCCCTTTTTCTGACACCCTCTTTTACTTGTTCGCCTTTCTCTTCGCTCTCTTCCTTTCACTCTTTTTATGTTACCCCCTGCGCATCAGTGATGGTTCTGCCTTGCCTGGGGTGACACAATTAAAAATAGATACCGATGTTCAGTTCTTGAACCTCTGGTTACAGCAGCATCTGCCGTGAAAATGTAATTACAGGATCCATAAATCGCAGACTACAATGAAGCATTGGAAATAAGTTGCATAATTAAATATCCACGAATTAAAAACAAACAAACGAAAAAAATGTGATTCATTTTTATCGCAACGTTCGGCTGTGAACCTCTGTACTCTGTATGGAAGTTTGTAAATTCTAACCATTGTGCAATCGTTACAAATCAACACCTGACAGAGGTAATAAGTACAGACATGACAACATTGTAATTAGATTTTGAACAAATAAAAGACATGTCGGAAACCCACAAGAACGCTTCTAGCAGTAAATAGCAGAATTAATAGTCTGAAATTTGTAGCATTATCTACCATAAAAATATTATAAGATTGTCATTTTGCAAAGTGGTGTCTGAATGAAGTATCTCTAATTTTATTTGTTTGTATTTGTTTACATATTTTCTTCCATCTTTTGACTAGATATTTTCTAAGGCAAATAAATACCATTTAAATATATTTGTTTCTTCTTTAGTGCTAGTTTTGGCAATCTACCTTTTAGGTTACTGAAATGCAAACTCACACAATCTTCTTGGAGGCTCATTTTGTTCATTAACATATTCAATACGTCCAATATAGCTAAAACTATCAACATTCAACATTTTGTAATATTTGGGAAATATGTGTACTTTGAGACTAATGAAACAAATAAAAAATAACAATTTCAAAAGCTGCATGCATAATCAAATATTATTGCATACATGCATTTCTTAATATTTATATAAAGTTATAACAAAATGTATATGTAACAAAAACGTGTTGGTAAATTTTGTTCATGTCATGTAGCTTTAAAGCATTTTTTTATTTTGGCGTATGCTCCTTTTGCAATAAGCAAGTTTGGCTACGCCTGCAAATATGACTCGCATATAAGCACAATGTTGTTGAACGACAGTAGTTTTCTATCCTTTGCTAGCAAAGATTTCAATGTGACAATTGATGTATTTAAGACTTCGGTGTGTCCATTAAAATAAAGATAACAATTGAAAAGGATGCGGTGACAACTTTAGTTGTAAGGCACCAAGGAGGCGTTGGGAATATCGCTAGAGCATTCAATCTTCAACTTTATAAAATACTTGTTTACTGAAACATTCCATACATGCGTTATGTCAAGACACGTTTATAGAGTCTACCTCTCCCAATCTGCCCTATACTTTCTATTTCTTTTATTTATCACTAGCAGTATAGCCCGGCGTTGCTCGGGTGTAATGAAAACTTTAAAACTAATCCATGGTCCTGGAACTCAGACACTTTGGACGTTGGCACGAAAAACTAAAATGCAATAGTTGTTTCTAGTTAAAGAGAAACCGTAGACTGAAAGATAAATGAATGGAAGTAAGTCAAATTTTGATTTCCTGGTATCGATATCAAATAAGTTTTTTTCGTTTTAATCTGAATTTTGAAGGTTAAATAAGTCCTCTGAGTAAATGGTATCATAGATGAGACTAAGAACTGCAATTATACCAACTTAAAGCCAAACCCGAAGCAAAAACTAAAATAAAAGGACTGAAAAGAATACAGACATACAGGCAGATAAACAGACACACACACAAACATCATGCCTGATATATATATATATATATATATTATCGATTTTCTGCACTATTGTAAGAACTGCAACCTTGAAACTTCTGAATATCGTTTCTTATATCTTTGTCTATGAGTGTATCAAATTTTATTAAAATCGGATCACTCTTTCTATAACCCAATTTTTTCGATTATCGATTTTCGATATTTATCGGGAGTACCTCGACACAAAACCTAGCTAATAACACTCGCAGACGCTTATAGTACAACTGTGTAAATTTCCAACAAAATCGGTTCAGCCGTTACGGAGTCTATAGTTAACGGACACACGCACAGACACACACACACACATACACACACAAAGACAAAGTTCCATTTATAAATAAGTTTACGCATGTTATGGCATTGTCTCTATTGCTGAATAGATTGCTTATTACAAAACCGGTTAGTCTAATAAAGACTGAAGATATTTGGTTGTCCCAAAAGTTCGTAAACACTTGCAAAATATTGAAATTTTACTCGCCAAGTAATCTAAGGTTACCAGAAAACACTTGCAAAAAATAGTAATTTTACTCGCAAAAACAACAAAAAATATTGCTCAAATTAAAGACCATCATTTTCCAAAACTTTCCGCCATCGATCTGCATTTAGCTGGCTTAGAATCAAAGAATTCTTGACACGCTTCCTCGACATCATCAAACGAGTCGAGTCGTCGGCCCTTCAGAAAGTGTTGCATTGAAAGGAAACAGCCGTAATCTGATGGAGCACAGTCAGCACTATAGTCTGGATGTAGCAGAATCTCAATGCCGTCCAGCTCTTGAAACTTGTCTTTGGTCTTCCTGGCGCTGTATGGCTTGGCATTGTCCTGCCGCATCAAAGCGCGCTTTCGGTTGATCAGAGCCGGGTACTTTTGCTTCAACTTTTCGTAGACCCGCTCAAGTTGCTGACAGTAAACTTCGTCACTGATAGCACGACCATTCGGAACCAACTCAAAATGCACGATTCCTTCAAAGTTCCACCAAACGCACAAAATAACTTTTTTGCCAAATCGATCTTGTTTTGGAACCGATGGTGTCCCTTTCTGAACCCATCCCTTGTCTCGATGGTGCTGGACCAGACAGACCAATTTCGCAAGTGTTTACTAACTTTTGGGACAACCTATAATAATACAATCGAGGTAAACGTTGGTGTTTGATATATGTGTGTCAAATTTTTATGATTATTTCTTCACATCATTACTATCAATTTTGGAGTAATCAAATTATTAGTGTTAATTTTCAATTGACTAATATCTAAAAATAAAAAAAATTATTTCATTTAGTTTTTTTAATTTTAGACTTATTCTTAATTTCTCATATAATTTTTGTTTCTACGCTTTTGTTTTCAAATTTTAATGTTTAAATAATATTTAATCTAACTATTTCTAATTCATATTTGTGCGTCTTTGACTTATTCATAACTAATCATGTTTTAACCTAGTTGCTGTTCTTGTCTTTCCACGATATCAAGTTTTAATATTTTTATAATATTTATTCCTATTTTTGGCGGGGAGAGAGGTTCTGGAATTCGACTTAAAAGCTTTCTGGATCTCTCCACAATTCACTATAATTCTTTAATTGATCCATTTATTCGTAATATATAATGTAAGTTGAATCTCTCCAACTTTACTTTCTGTGTATCTGCATATGTAGGATTTTATTAGATCTTGATTTCTGCCATTTTAACCAATGCTGAATGTAGCATATTCATGGTAACCAAAGGATCTTCATATTGGTCAAACTTACAAATTTTATTTGATATTACACCTGATAAATAAAACTATATAATAAAACATCCAGTATATTTATTTACTTGAGACACAAAAATGGCAAAAATACTGACTGAAGAAACAAGTTACCATAGGCATTTTATCTATTTACTCATGTCGTCTCTCTTTGATTATTTTATAGCTTTCTCTCATATATATTATTTTAGTTAATGCAGTCATGGAGCAATAATTAAATTAGTTGCTCATGGCGCCTTTGAACTTATCGTACCTGTTTTAAGCATTTCTTTTTTGATGATTTAAAAAAAAGTTGTCCTAATACACTTTGATATACAGGATAAATCATCATCTCATATTGACCAAAACTTGCCGTTTTTTTCCATTTCTAGCAATTATCACTCTCAATATGAAACATTCAATTTATCACTTTCGGATTTAAATCTATTTCTTGTTTCGCTTATCAAACTTCTTTTATTTTTATTTGCTTTTTCTAGTTTTGTTTTTATTGTCATAGAATTAATCTTTTTCACTTTTTTTCATTTTTCACTCTCTTCTCTAATTATATATCTATCCATAACTTTATTCTTTTAACCGTGCCATCCATCTCGTTTCCTTGAGATTCTTCAGCTAAAACGGCCGGCAATCGAGAGTCTCCCGCGTCCAGACTTTCGTAAACCAACCAACAATGACAGTAATCTAGAGCTGCTTGTAACCAAAATCATCTCTAATAAAATCAACTATATAGAAGCTTGGGAGCGAAACTTTTACATATTCTTCGGAAAGGGAAACCAAACAACCCCAGACATAAGCATTTTGCTTTTTATTATAGACATTCTTTTCTTTCCGTGGGCGCTTTTATCTCTGGCTGTTCTAAGTTACAACTAATACGTCTGCGCTTGAGAGAAAAACAAGTAAGTGCACATTTTCTTGTGAGTCATTCAGTACATCTGGAAGGATGGATAGACTGTGAGAAGTCAACGTCGAAAGAATGATGGCTTCCTAGTCGACGCATGCGCGCAAACACAAAGTGTATAAGGATTAGGAAAGTTTACTAGCAATGATTTAGATTTGGTTGCACTAATGCCGACATCCACTTATCTCCCTTTCTAACTTCAAGTCACTTTCGGTATATTTAATCAATCTCTCCATCCCTTCCTATTTCCCCTCTTCCTCTCTTCTTTATATATATATATATAAATCATTTGTTTGAACACGATATATATATATATATATATATACATATAAATTATATATATATATATAGAGAGAGAAAGATTATTTGTTTGAACACGTTATATATATATATATATATATATATATATATGTGTGTGTGTGTGTGTGTGTGTGTTTGTGTGTGTGTGTGTGTTTGTGTGTGTGTGTGTGTGAGTGTGTGAGGCGGTGTAGATAAATAAGCACAAAAAACATGCTATTTATAGTATGTGAGATGGAACAGATGAAAACCAGTTGAATGGGCCACTTGTTAATTATTTTGTTACACACGCTTCGTTCATTAGATGATAATCAAAGTAATTAAAAAGAATTTGTTACCATAGTAAAATTGTCATGTTGAAGTTATTTGAAAATTTTATTTCAAATTCTTCTTCTTTTAGGTGCAGTGTCTCTTTAAGACGTTGGCTGATATGGCTGTCCGCATCTTCCACTCTGTTACTCTTCTGTATGTCACGTGATTTTTCCTCTCTATTTTCTCTCTATCTGTCCTGTGAGTATCAGAATCTTCAAGTTCTTCTTGCTCGTTACATGTCAAAAAATCCTAAGCTGTCTCATTTGGATATTAAATTTAAGTTTCCGGTTTTCATTCTTTTTAAACTTGGTCGTTGCTCACATGTTAACCCCTACATACTTCTATAGAACAACATTTCGGTTGCTTCGTGTTTCTTCTTCATCTTAATCCATCCCTCCTTTGAAAATATTGTTCAACATTCACTGCCATATAAGAGGACAGAATCAGAAAAAAATTTAGTAATGTTTTCATTGTTTCCAACGAAACTTTCTTGACATCCAATAATCTACACAGCGTTAGGAATGCGTAATAAGCCATGCCAATGCAACTACGAATCTCAGTGTTGCACTTTCCGTCTTTTGTTACAACACTACTCAGGTATATGAATTACTGTACTTGCTTGATTTTAGTATCACTTTCATGAAAATAAAAGAGACAGGGGAAAACAGCGGATAACATATTTGAAGGGCTTTAGCAGGTGTATGACTGAACGGGGATTGCGGGGTGTAGGAGGAGAAAGCGTGCTATGAGCCACCAGGGATAGGGAGATGTGGAAGGCCATGAACGCTTAGGTCCTGAAAAAACAAGGCACAGAAAAAGAAGAAGAAGATGTTTAGTCCTTTCTTCAAGATTTCTTTTTAACATTGTGTAAGAGTTCTTTGCTTTCCATGTCAGATATCAGTACGGTGTCCTCGTAAGCTTTTAAGATTCTGGTCACCAATGACAAATTCTGACAGAACCTCTATTTTTGTCTGAATTACATTGCTGTATAGCTTGAGTAAATCCAGTGTGAAGCACATCACTGTCTTACAGATCATTCTATTTTTTATAACTTCTAAATTTATTTCACGAAATTATTGAGAGTTTTGCTTCTAGTTTTGATCCTATTTTATTCCAATGTCTTTACTGAACAAGTCAAGGTCAGTGAGCAGCTTGTGGCGTAATTAGTCAAAATCCTTTGCGTCTTCAATAAAACACATACAGTTTATACACACATTTACAATACAAATAATTAGTATTTTACTGATCATCTCTCCGTAGTTTCTTATTTCTTTTCTGTTATATATATATATATATATATATATATATATATATATGCAGGTTTCATTAAAAATGACAGACAAGGTATTATGCTTAAGTAAAGCATTTTATGTAATTTTTCATGTGATCTAAAGAATTTTTCTTTTGAGGACATAAATTATATAAATTATTTGATGTTTATGCTTATGCGAGAGCTTTCGGCTATACTTTTAACCATAATCGAGTGTGGATTTTAATTTACATTTAACAGAAACTATTCAGTGTTCTTTATATTTGTAGAGTAATTCATATATTTTCTGATCTGAATAGAGCAAACAGGCCGTTGACGTTTTATTGAGGGTCAGGTTTTTTTGTCATTAATGTTTTCATTATTTTTAGCATTTTTTCATGTGAATGATGTTTTTAAATTTGTAGGAACAAGTATGTTTCGGATAGGTTTTGGTAGGTCTCTGTGTGTATAAATGAGATCAAATTGAGCTCTGGTCTGATAGATGCAGCATGAGTCTTCTAGTCAATTGCGTAGTCGTGTGGCCGATATCACAATTTACGAAATTGGGTGGATCAAGAATACCGTTCTTCAAATTTCATTAAAATTTGTAAATAGTATTGATTCGGTGTAATTTAAAACTTGTAGATGAATTGTTATTTTTAACAATGAGGTGGGATGTTCTAAATTTAGTGTAATAAATGATTAATTTATTTTTTTCATTTTAGGGCAATGATTCTGGCAATGGGTTCTGTAACAGAGACATTAGTAATTATTTTTTCGACGTCGAGAGACGTGAAGGTGGCTTGTTTTGGAGTTGAATATTTAAGAATTTAAAAGAATTCGCGAGGGGACTTAATGCTTTAATTAGTAGATAGTTATGAGTAGCTCTTAATGCTCGTTCTAATATTGAGAGAGGTGTTTCCTTGCACTTTGCGGGGATTCGCAAGAAACCTCATCATCTTGATTCTGACATTATTCTTTCTTCAAGAACATGTGCAACAAATTTTAGTTGCCGATGTTGTGGAACTTCCTCAAATGTTGTGGTTTCTCTTATCGTGTACAGTTTTTGTGGTTTTATAAACCAGTCCACGAGGATCAAGGAAAGAAGGCCTTCGTTTAGGTCTATTCAAATCTTTCACAGGAAGCCATTTTATCTATAAATCTGACAAAAACATTATTAACATTCGTCAGTTAAGACATCCCTGACTGTGTTTAGCGCCATGCTTCACGTTCATATGAAATTATCGGTCTGATAAACTATTGAAGAACATGATTCAGGTTTCAGGCTAAAGATTTGTTTTATGGCAGCATTCAATCTTGAGGAAAACATCCCTTAACGGAATCTATTCTATTTTCATATACTCTATACTAAATTATTTGAAAATAAACAAATAATTAAACTGGTTTACTTAGGTTTTACAGTCAGGAAATTACATATTTTCAATAAGATTATACATTATGCAATGTAATTAGCCAACAGCTGAGCTCAAACAATATTGTCTAGTATATTTATAAAGAACATTATCTGTCTGACTTTGCAAACCTTCTTAATATTTACACAATCTTCTTCGGCTACAATAGCAATATAAATCAATTTTAGTCCCTTGAAATTAAGACGGTTTTTCTTACAGTAGCTCTACAAAGATTATTAAATGGATTTTTCCATGCATTAGCAGTTGTCATTCTGTGTTGATGAGAATTTCTTTTTCACTATCAAATGTAAATAGTTGACGAGTGCAGCTCAGATCTACCCCATTGAATGACGAGACAAATCAAACAGAAAACCGATCCAGATAGATTCTTTTTGTCATCAGTTATTTCAATACTAATTACTGAGTCAACACATCATGGTAAAAATTGAGTTGAGTGTAAAATTCAAATCTCAATCACATTCGCACGTTTGCTTTCACACAAATATTCTTGGAAAGATATAAATCTACACACATCAGATTAAGCATGGCACCTTAGATTGGCATCAGTTTAGTAAATGGAAAATTCTGAATACAAAATCGGCTGGGTGTGCATTTAGCAGCTGCTGGTTGAAAAAAATAAAATCATACAGCAACCGCAAGAACAACGATGTTCGTGGTGAAAATAAGTCCAAAAGAGTAAAAAAGATAGAATTATTATTTTATTATGGCAGAAATTTGGAATGTTTGTGTTGACCGATGTAAGAAAAATGTATTTGTTTTCTATGACTGAAAATGAGTTGTAGCAAACTCGGTCGCTTCACATATGCTTTTATCGTTTCAGTCATCAGGAGAAAATATGGCGTCTATTTGTTTTAAACAATAAAGAGACCTTTAAGATTGTTTAGTTTTCAAGAATTTTATACTAATTTTTTTTACTGTACTGTGAGAGCTGTAATATTACTACGAATTTTCAAAAGAGATTGAACATCCTTTTCGATACATTTCACAAATATAATTTTAGGAATTAACTGGGTTCAAAGTAAATCAAATGTAGATCGGAATTCGACAGAATGATAGGATGAGGATCACTCTGGAAAAGTTTAAAGTCTGTAAAATGTGATTACAAAAAAGAATGTAGAGTTTATGGAATGAGTGAACCTAACAAATGTGGTTTGTAAAGTATCATATTGGAAATTTGTTTCCAAAAGATGATTCATTGCCGAGTATGTTAAAGATCATAGATTACCTGGTCTTTATGAATTCACTCTGAGCTTCTGTATATGAAATTCATATATTCTATTTCTCTAGAAATAGTAGAAACGGCATCATAAATTTGAATGGAATTAGAACAATTAACTAATACGAGTTATTGTCTAGCATAGTCAGTACAATAATTTATACACATTTAATGAATGGTATTGAATTAGAAATTTTCGGAAACTTACTAAATGCGACAGCGTTCAAGTGAAGGTCAGAGGAAACAATGACCACTAATGTTAATCGCAACACATCGAATCGAGCAGTATATATAATGACGGAGTAGTTAGAATATCAGTGCTTTGACTGCAAGACATAAATTGGAATATTAAAATAGTCGATTTGTCAAGTAGATAACTTCTTCAAATTATCAGGTTGCGGTGACGAACTTATCGTCCGACATTTTTAGGAACTGGCTGAAAATCATACCAACTTTTAGCAAAACACTTTATGGAAGTTATTGCTAATTGTGCTAGTTCAATGTTACATGTTATCGTGACCGAGCCTTCACGGCTTGTTCCACTGATGATCACGTAAAATTCCGTGCTTACTCTCAAAATTGCAATATTCAGCCATAAGTTGTTTTTGTTTGTTGAATAAACAGAAACGTGCTCGACTATCCATCCTGTAGACAGACCAATTGAAAATAGGGAAATTGCTATTAATATTATATTGTTTAGTGACTTTAAAGAAATAACATTTTTAGAAATTCGATTAGTTTGATAAATGTATTATACTTTACATTAGATCAATCCACAGGTTAGCGATACCGAATATTTAAGATAATTTTCTAAGAATAAAAAATATTTTGTAAAGCTTTTACTTTAGTTTCAATTTTAACTTAATAAATTAATAGTAATGTTTCCAATAAACAAATTATTTGTTTTATTTCAAAACAAATATAAATTGATTTGAAAAACTTTGCTAAAAACTGATTTCAGTGTTATTTTAGTATACATTTATCACAATGTAATTACCTTTATTAAAACTTATTCCAAAAAAAATTAGTTGTCTGAAACTTTATTTGAGGAATATTAGCTGATTTAAATTATAATTAATCTTATTTGAATGAAATACTTACATTAAATTTAAAATATTACAGAAATGCATTTTGAACACTGCCGAAGCTGTTTCTTTTAAGCTGTTGACATGATGACAGATAGATGTTTATGTAATGTTTATTTACGGGGAATTTACCTGTAAATATAAGTGAAGATTATATCAAGAGAGACATCTTATGTAATGTTTAAATTGTCAGCAACTTTAAAAAAGTAGGAAAATATTTTCCCTAATCTCATCCTTTAAATTTTAAATATTTTGTTTTAAATTTACTATAGTTATCATTCTTATTTTCTGATAATGTGTATGTATAAAAAATGGTTACATTTGGACACAAGCAAAAAAATTAAAAATTCTTTTAACAATATTAGTGTTTGATGAATTATCCTAAGCTTTCCAATTTATAATTAGTAGTTACAGTTTTAACTTAATAATAATATCATTTAAATGGGCCCAATAAATACGGTATTTTAAAAGATTTAAACTTACTGAATTATCCTGATTAAAATTTTAATAATAAAAATAATTCTCCTAAAAATTCATTATTAATTGAAGTTTTTCTTTCGTAAGACTGTACTGACCTTAATGTCACTCAGTTAAGTGCCATACGTGATACACGCTTGGGCGATCATGTCTCGATAGAGACATGACTGACTGGGCAGAAGATTATCCCTCAGTAGGTTGCCATTGCTTTCTGCGGTAGACTGGTTGCCGACCAAGGCTATAAAACACAATCTGTCCTGTTATTTAACCCATAACTGGAAGGAAGAGACGGATTAATACCTTTCCCAAGGATATTTGCTCGTAAGTGAATGCAATGAATTCGGCTGAAATTCGAACTCGGCTCCCCGGTTTCTAGTTCCGAGCAGATATCCAATGCACCACAACGCACATCTTAATGTATCTTATTTATAAAAGCAAGTAAAAGCTTTTCTAACTAAATAATGTCTTATCTTGATTGCCTTTTTTATTTTACCACCCAGTGTAGATTTTTGTAAATACTGATTCTATTTCTCCTTTTAACTGTTAATGTGGTGAAAATATAATTTGTCGAAATTTCATAGAACTAATTATGGGGGTAATAACTGCTGGGAAAATAAAACTATTTTTATTTAAGCTTACTAAAACAACGAATTTACAAAAGATTATTACATTCATTTATGAACAAGTCCTGAAATTTTCATTAAAATTTTACCGTTGATTTTACCGTTTGATTTTGCAAGAATTTCTAAATGAATGAGATTTTAAATGCAAAACACGGTGCATTTTCTTATATTGTTTTGTCACCCCCATCATTGCTAATGCAAGGGAAACAAGACGTTTCATTAAAATTTCGAATGTTATCGGTAGAATTAAAAACATTTCTGAAATAATAAAAAATACTATGTTTTTTAACTTAATATTAACACATTTTGACATTGAAATCTGTTTTTAATATGTTCAGGGTACTTTTTCATCATAGTTTGCTCTTCTTTCAGTTATTAATTAAAATTTGTAGAGATTTCTAAATTACATATTATTCATTATTTAGATATGGTTATTTTTAAAAAACAAGAGTTCTCGTGATATCTATTAAATGCGCTACACATAATAGAACTAATTCTTGTCACAAGTGGATCGAAGCTTCTGACTAAGAAACAATCATAATTTATAAGCATTATAATCTTGTTTAAAATGAAAAGGCCATTGGTCAGAGGTTTGAATTGGGACAGGTTACACATGGTAATTTCGTTTATCTGATTTCATTAATCAACCTTAAGCTGAAGATGGATACATAAAGAAAGACAAAGGAAATATAATACAGTTCATTTTGGGTTGAGTCTCTTCTTTTTTCCATCTCACGGACATAAAAAAAAAACACAAAAGTAAACGGCACAAATATGCTGATTTTTTAATATTTGAGAATATATCTTTTTTGGCACTATGATAACATTCCACAATGCGAATCGCTCAATACTTGGTTTTAGGCAGAATTAGATTCGTAACTTTTCTGAATGTCACTGACTGCAATCTTGTTTGTTTATATATCTTTATACTGGCGCTATTAAATGTCTGTTTTTCGGTATTAAATTCATGAGTTACTTTCAGTTTAAGTCAATCGTGATCAAATGTTCTGATTTTATTTAGGTTTCGTAGCAATTACCGGGACATCAATTGTTATTTTAAAAGGAAGATTTCTCCAATGTGAACTCTCTTCAATTTTTCTATATTGATGATCTGAATAATACTGTTCCCGTAGACAGTCTGTTTTTCTCAGTTATAATTTAACTTGCCGTTCCCAAACCATTATGCATTATAAACAAATGCCGCAACATATTCGCAACTTTAATTTTGAATAAATTACAGGACAGAGTTTTGATAATAGAATTAATTAATCATCCCAAAAAGTCCCAAAAAGTTATAATAGAATTATTCTAGAGATTGTCTCGGTTTAAAACGGTACATAAATTAACATATCTGAATTTAGATAATGTGAGAAATATATAAACACTATGACATTGGATACATTTTATCTCATAAGTAATTGGAAGTCATCCCATCAAAAATCAAATTAACAAGGAACAATAGAGAAATAGGATTGGTGCGTTTAGGTTAATGATGTTTATGAATTCATAATATTATAATATGTACATAAGATACTTTACTCATACCAAAAGTCCTTTTTAGACAAGTCTAAAATAATGTTTTTATTTGCTTTGAAGAAAATAAAGAGCAAGAATATACATAACTTTAAGAGTATTCCTTCGTAACAAAAACGGTTACAGCTTGCGAGAAGTAAAGAGTCTAACTGTAATAAAATGGCAAAATTTCCTTAGACATGTTTGATTACCCACATTCCATAACCTCTAACCTATATTTTAAATTTTCTAAATCAACATTCATTCTGGTTAGTTATATTAAACACGCGCATATGATATAAATTTTCTGTTTTTCCCTTCCATATTTTTTTAATCGTTTCACCCCAAGCAAGGCGAGAAGACCATTGATGCGCAGGGGCCTTCATAATATTAAAAAAATTAGATAAAAGGATAGTAAAGAGAAAGACGAACCAGTTAGAAAGAAGCAAGATAAGGATGGGAACACAGGTGTGATGGCAGTTGTAATGGTAAAAAGAAAAGAAAAGATATACAGGGTGATGTAGAAAGAACTAGAGACAAGTGGTTAAGAGTTGGGTATTGACATTAAATTTAAATTCCTAGAGTTTGTAGCCGTCAGGAAAGCAAGAATATGGAAGCGAGTTCACCAGGCAGGATGTGCGAGAAAAGAATTTTCGTCTGCATTTGGCTGATCTAACTGGGAATGTGTGGGACCCAGTTGCCAGTCTGGTTGCAAAGTAAAAACTTGTGACAGGGGCACCAGTGACTTAAGTTCATTAGAGCAGAAACCATAAAAATATTTATAGAACAGACAGAGGTAAGCCACATTCCGTCGGTGAGAAAGTGGCTTGAGTCGAGCAGCCAAGTCGATACCAATCACATTATTGATTCTTCTTTGGAACCTGTCAAGAACACTGAGATGAACAGTGGGGGTGCCTGACCGTATATGACAGCAGTATTCCATGCACGGACGGATGATTGATTTGTAAAAATGCAAGATGGATTAAGGCGGAAAAAAAAAACATTCTGGCCTGACACAGTGACCCAACTTTCCTAGTAGTTGATTTAGCTATTGACTCAATGTAATGGTATCACCTGAGATCGGAAGATAGTTTAAGGCCGAGGAGGCGCAGTGTATTGTTCTCAGGGAGACTCGCTTGGTCCATGCTTATGAGAGGCAGGAGAGGTTGCCTGTGATGATTGACAGAGAGCAGCTTCGTCTTAGACGCATTGAAATTTACAAGCTACTTCTTTTCTCATTCAACTACTGAATGTAGATCCCGCTCAAGATCGGCAGCGAGGTTATGTTTGTCTGTTTCGCCGGATTTCTTACAGATGCGAAAGTAAATTGAATCATCTGCGTAGATGTCTACTTGGGAAATGATCACATCTGGGAGATACTTTATCTAAATAAGGAAGAGCGTCGGGCCTAGGATAAAGCCCTGGGTGACACCGGCGTTTGTACAGTAGGATGTGGAGGCATGCCCATTCAAGACTACCTTTATTATGCGGTTAGATATGAAAGATATAATCAGATCCAGCAAGTGTCCAGTCATACCATAACCCCGTAGTTTACGTAGAAGGCCAGCGTACCAAAACTTATCACAAGCCTTGGAGATGTCTCAGGCAACAGCCGAACCTCGCCGGGCTTCTCAAGGACCTGGTGTATGTACTCTGTGAAGAACGTTTAATAGGCAAATATATTGTTTTCTAAATTTAAATGCAAATTACTTTTACCAAAGTTATTGAAAATTATCTGAGGATAAGATAAAAGCTGCTTAAATCTCGAAACATAGAAATTTCTGTTTCAGGACGTAGACGATCATGGATTTCCCCATGGCCTTGTCTCTTGTCGCTCTCAATATTTTTTCCCATGGCATCTCTGCCAAAATTCATATGCCATAATTTGCTCAACCTCATCAAATATGATTCGCGCTGCTTTTCTTTTGTTTCCCTTTCTCTCTATCCGTTCTGTAAGTATTAGAATCTCTAGTAATAGATGCTCCTTCCTCATTAAGTGTTCCAGGAACCTCACCTGTCTCTTCCTAATATTATGTATGACTTATTTTCTTGTTTGTCTCCCCCTCAACACCTCATTGTTGCTAATGTGTTCAGGCCATGGTATTCTCAGCATCCTTCAGTAGAACAACATTTCTATAGTTTTGATATTCCCCTTCATCCTTGAGGAGATTGTCTAACATTCACTTCTATACAAAATGACAGATGTCACATAGCAGTCCAGCACTCTTTTTTTGATTCTAATAAAATTTTCATGTCTCTCAGTACTTTGGTTAGCTTTTGAGGTCGACCTCAATATACCGTTTATCCAGGTGCAGCGCGGAGGTCTGCTGTGCCCCTCCCAAACATGGATATAGTTCGGTACTGTGATAGACATCATGCTATAGTCGAAACGGGAGGTAGATATCACGCTATAGTGTGTGAACCGTATGTCAGTAAACAATATATGTTTCTAGGATGTTATTAGGGAAATCCTGACCAAAAGAACCTTTCTAAATGATTGAATAAAATAGTTGCTATATACCCAAGAATCATGGAAAAATTGACTGGTTTTCTTCGGCGATAACGTCTCGAAACGCACCACATGTAAAATCAAAGCCAACATTGAAAAATATGACTGTAATGCTGAGATAAAGATTCGAATAAGGTGGTACATTAGTTGAACGAATTGTGTGGAGAACTACTAGCGATGCTAATGGAAAAGTAAATTGCACGTCCCGTGATTCTGATTCAGCATAAGATGCAATGTCTCTTGATTACAAGAAATGCGAAGTGGGAGAGCAAAATCACTCGAAATTAAGTATTAAAGAGGTAGAAACAATTCATTAGGAACAAAGAAGAAAAATCTTAAACTGCAATTTAATATCTGATCTCACTTATGACAGTGCATGCAAGTAAAAAAAAACAGTTTGAGTAAAAAAAATATTGATTCTACTACTGTATTCTGAGAATACGATAGATAAAAAAAATTAAAGAAGTTTGAAAATCATATAAAGATACAGATAAAATTTCTTGGGTACATTTGAAGTAAAGACGACTTTAACACTGTCAGAACATTCTCAATATACGCAAAGGAATTATTAATCTTATTAGTCGCTTAAAAGATAGCAGAAAATTGACAATGGTAACCAGTCAACAATTAGCTAGAATAGTGAAATATAAGAAGCTGTGGAGAGTGATGGTCACCACATAAATTGAAAATAGAGAACGTGCGTGCTAACTTGAGTGAAAGAAAGAGTTCGAGTGAGAAAAATCAGAACGAAAAACAAAAACAAAAACACAAAATAAATTAAATTGCCAGCACTAACAGAGAAAAAATATAAAGTAGTTGGTGCCGACTTGCGTTTTAAAGTTCAACATGACATTTTGTGCGTGTCTTTTAATATTTATACTCTTTACAAATGTACTACTGTGCATCCAATTTTAGTAATTAACAAGAATTAACACATTTTAAAGAATTAGAAATCAAAATAAAAGCAAAAAATCGGTTGAAATATAAATACACTGGATTTGGATTTAAAATGATCAATTAATTAGACTTAAAACGGTTGAAATCATCCGGTAAAAAGCATGTTTCAAAATTGAACGGAACTCAGAATTAAACTCCTTAGTCTAAGAAGACTATTTCTGGATTGAATGAATGATTGAATAATAATTATTAGCGTTTTAGTTACTCGGATAGCAATGTCATCTGATTTTTTTCTATTAAAGCAGACGACATTAATGAATATTGCTGAAAAAATGATTTAGCATTTAATTTTCAACATCTTTTCGTACCTATTCAAATCGATCTCATTGTTGAAGGCATAAACTTAACTCTCCCTAATCAAAGATTACTTTAAATTTGTTTCACTATAACACTACATTCTCTAATGATCTCTTGTGATGATTAAAAAAGTACAGACATATAATCGATAAGAAAATTTCTATTCGATTACAATATCGGTGGTCACTGAACAGAGATTGGGTTCTATAGCCTTGGTTGGCAACCAGTTTACCGCAGAAAGCAATGGCAACCTACTGCGGGATTAATCTTCTTCCTAGTCAGTCATGTGTCTCTCGAGACATGATCGCCTAACGCGTGTATCACGTATGGCACTTGACTGACTGACTGTCGTACTAAGAGAATTTGCCATGTGAAATAAATTACGAATAAATTATGATTTCGATCCTCACTGGGTGTTACATTATTTCCACCATGTTGCACATCTAAGCAACCCTTAGTCAATCTTTTGGGCATTTCGACAATGTGTAATTGTTAACAAACATGTCTCGTTAGATCAATTATAACTAATCCTCACTAGGTGCCTCATAACTTCGGACTTATGTCACTTTTAAGTTACTTTTAGAAAACCATCATTCATGTAACGATTAGAAAGTTTGTCTCGCGAAAACGATAGTGACTGAAAAGTGAATTTGATCAATACAGAGTCCCTTTCGGCATTGTGCCACATCTAAGCAACACTTAGAAAATCACCATCTTATGTCAGTGGTCAACCATGGTCAACCATTGTGGTCTTCTTTGGCAAAAGACACAGTTTGATGCATTATTTAACGACTTATCTGCTTAATACTTGCGACAAATCTCTTAATGCATTATTTAACGACTTATAAAAAATCTCTTGATGCATTATTTAAATTCTTACTACAAAGTTCTTAATGCATTATTTAAATACTTACAACAAAATTCTTAATGCATTATTTAACGACTTGCGACAAATCTCTTAATGCATTATTTAAATTCTTACTACAAAGGTCTTAATGCATTATTTAAATACCTACAACAAAATTCTTAATGCATTATTTAACGATTTACGCAAACCTCTTAATGCATTATTTAAATAATTACGACAAATCTCTTAATGCATTATTTAATGACTTATCTGATTAATCATTACGACAAATAAAAAAATGACTGTTATGTTCTTAAAATTTTTTTAGTCTTTTTACGAAAGCATTTATTATGATTGTTTCTCGTTCTACAAAATTAATGAAATCAAATAAATTGATAAATAAACGTGTATAGTATACAGAATAGAGAAGTGATTTTCAATTTTTTCCGTTTACATTACTACCGTTTGTATAAACAATTTAGAATAAATTAAAATTTCAGTGAATAGTGAAAAGCTTATTTGAAGCTATATAAATTTAGTTGGCACCATGGACGCCTAATGCAACTGTATTAGCGGTTAGGCAGAACGTCCCACTCACCGACAAGCCATAGCCTACTGATATATACAGCCTGATGTGCCACAATAGAGGCTACAATTCTAAGAGTTCATTGGAATTCAAACAAAAGGAAAATAACACTAAAGTCGCTTTCTTCGAATGTATGTTAACATCTGAAATAATGATTGAATAAATTCTCCCTACATATTTTTGTTATTCAGTCTAAAGTAAAAAGTTTTCATTACTTAAATGTATTTTCCCTTTTATTTCTTTATAATATACAAGCAAAAAATGAACTCTGAGTTGTGTCCTCTAATCTTGCAAATCATTAAGTTTTTGCTTTAACATATGAAAAAGTATATTAATAGAGAGCAAGAATATCTTTTTAAAAAATATCAAATTTATTTACAAGACACATGAATTCAAGTACTTAAAGATTACAAGAAATATAAATTGTAATTCACTCTGCCATAATACTGTAAAATTATTAAATGACATTTTTTTCACCAGAGGAATTATAGGATATTTATCCAAAGCACAAGAAAATCAGTAAAGATTGTAAACAGAATAACAGCAATTATTCAAAACTAATATTCAATGTTCTTTCGACCGTTGCCGCTTTTTAAAAACTTTTAAATAATATTTTCTAATTAAATCTAAGGAAAATGTTTGATGTTGTTATTGAATATAGTTATAAAAATTTGTGTTGCAAATGTATGCCTTTTATTAATGTGCTGATCTTCATGTAACATCATACTTCAATGAATAAGCTTCTAAAATTATTTTTTGTAATTCCTTTAGTATGGAAATTGTGTGTTTAATTAAAACGTTTTGAATATAAGGGAGGAACTTTCCAAGAAACTAAAACTTGTAGGTTAAGCATTGTTTCAAGTACCAAACTACTGTGGTAATGGTATTGACTTTGCATACTTTTGAAGCTGAACATGTAAATTTTTGTAAATCCGAATACACCCTTTAAGTAATCGAAAATTTGTCTCATCAAAATCAACCCGGAAAATCCATATGGATTTTTCGTTTTATTGTAAAACTGAAACCGGTGAGGGAATCCTGTTTTTTTTTCTTCAAATCATTGAAACTTGTAAGAGTATCCGCCGAAGTAAAATTTGGTAGTTCATCATTTTGGTAATTTCTATTTTTCGAAGACTCTCTTGTTTTGTTTGATGGCGGTAAACTTCTCGAATGAATTGTTGATATTGGATGTAGAGACCAATTTAAATTATTTTTTTCCCTTGCAAAATAAATTCTTTTTCAAAATTTTCTCATATAAATCTGAACATTTGGTGTAATGCAATCAGCACGCTTTACGAATTTTGTCCAGTTCGCAAACAGATCCGTTTTTTCATGTGGGAAACGAGAATTTGATAGCATTTTGTGGTTTTTATATCCGGTTTTGCAGCCAAATGCGACACATTTGTTCACCATTTCGTTAAACAAAATATAACAAAACTGAAACAGCACTTAAAATGGACTATAATCGTTTTTAGAATATTTTAAACGTGTTTCAAAATGTACAAAAGGATTCAACTCAACACGTATCAATCGTAAAAGCATGTGTATATGCTTGTAAACAAAGACCGCTTGAGTCATTGAAAAAAGGGAGGCTACTCATAATTTTACTTTTCTTCTGCATATTAACATGAATGAAAAGCATGTTATACTAATAAAAAGACGTCTTTCAACAATGAAATAATGTTAAAATATATAAATAGAGGTTATTAAATGAATATTTCAATAGTTAATATAAACGACCTTTGAGTTACTACACTTTCAAATTTTCAACGTTTTAGACGGCTCCAGCCGAAAACATTTGTGATAATAGGAACTATGTCCTCATGGAATAGTAGCCTCTTATGTGGCACATTAGGCCATATATATTAGTAGGCAATGAATAAGCTCATTTAGCGACAAATTCTTTGCAATGGAAACTTGAGAGTGACTATATTTAAAAATTATATTTACTATAAAACATGCTTCTACTCCTTTCGTGATTATAAAAGTTTGTTAGTCTTGGTTACTTACTAATTCAATCGTCGAGTTAATTTATAGTCCATTTGATTTTGAACGCATTAGAATTAACAAGTCATCTATTACCTCAGTTAAAAACGGACTTGGATGACATTCTGACTTTATCAAACTGACCCAGGACTGCCGTTGACGCAGAAAAAATAGTTGTGTCATCAGCTTAGGTACGAAGTTGAGAGCTGATGTAATCGGGAATTTCATTAATGAAAATTAAGAAAAGCATAGTAAGACGATTGCTAGAGCTTTGGCGAACATCCCCGTTAGTACAAAACGAATCAAGATGAGTAACCATTCACAATGACATTCAGTTAACGATTTTATATGTGAGACTGGATTAATTCTAAAATGTTTCTGGAAACTCTGTAACTCGTCGGATTATGATGAAAACCTGGATGCTAAACCCTGTCAATAGCTTTTTGTATGTTTAAAGCTACAGCCCGGGCTTCATAGTTTTTATCAAGATTATGATAGACACAGTCCTCAGTAAATGGTGTTAGTACATCAGCAGTTGCTCTGGAGATACAAAATTCATATAGCTGGTCTGAAAGGAGACCCTGCGATGAGAGATGAAGGACCATTTCGAAATTGATCAGGGTAGTTAAGGGTTTTTTCATAAAGATGTAGAAGGCTAACAAATCAATATATGTGAGGTTCGGGCGGTTCATCAGAATGCTTAAAACCTGGAAAAATATATGAAGAATTCTAGCAGGCAGGAAAATAGGTAGCAGTGATGTATTTGTTTTATATTTTAAAAATAAAAGGAGCCAGTTCAGGAGCATACTTCTTAATAACATTTACCGTGATACTATCAGATTCACATGCTTCTTTGCGGATCTAGGTTAAAGATGTTAACAGAAACCATAGAAAGAGTTATATTTTAACTAAACTTGGTTATAAACAACCGACAATTTGAAATGAATTGTTTGAACATTATTTTTTTATCGATACGCGTATTTAAGTAGATATTCTGTTTTTTTTTTTGATGAAACAGTATTATATATTTATATCTACCGGCCTGATTATTTACGATAAATTTTTATTACGAAAATGTGTGCCATTCGAAACTGCGACCGCTATATGTTTGTTTACGATGGATCGAAAATTGTGTTATATAGGCTTGATAAAAACCTCGTTTAGATTGAAGGCTATTCGTGATCGAGAGGTCTAAGACGTTACCAGATCAAATGGTGGCTTTCCCTATATAGATAGGGGTCGCAGGTTTGATTCCTGCCGAATGACACATTTTCGTAATAAAAATTTATCGTATATAATCAGGCCGGTAGATATAAATATACAATACTGTTTCATTAAAAAAACAGAATATCTACTTAAATACGAGTATCGATAAAAAATAATGTTCAAAAAATTAATTTAAAAGAGTTATATGCATATCACTCAACAGAGGCTAAGTTCTAACTAGAAGTTAGGCAAAGATACGGCAGATGAATCAAGAGTATAGTTTATGAAGAATTTACGAGCGAATATTAATACCTCAAGTTGATTGAAGAGGGGAGGATAAGAGACCTTAAACTTATTTATTAGTCTATTACAGAAGCGCCAGTAATTACGAGAGCCAAAGTAGTTACAGGCGATGCGGTGCCTCATTTATGGGCAAACAGAAACTTAGCATTATTTACGAGCAGTAAGAAACATTTGCCTGATGTATCGGTAGCCGTCATGCTGTTATATTAAAAAAATAACGTTCTTGTGTTCTATAGCACTCGAACATGGTTTGTGTGAACCCTGGCGAAGATTGACGTTTCACCTGATATTTAGGAGAAGAGATGAATTCGTCTAGGACCATGTTGACATAAGCAGAAATCCCAATGGCACAAATCGTAATAAGAAAAGGTTAAAGACGCCGGTCCAAACTGTGTGCAACGTTGATCCTGGTCAGTACTTAGATGGGTGACCGCTTGGGAATACCATGTGCTGTAAGCGTATAGTGAAGGATGTGCGTTGTGGTGCAGTGGATATCGGATTGGAAAGAGAAATCAGTGAGCCGAGTTCGAATTGCAGTTGAATAAACTGCATTTACTTGCGCACTGGTACCCTCGGGAAAGGTATTAATCCGTCCCTTCCCCAGTTATGGGTTAAATAACAAGGGTAGGACTTGGGGACCCTACCCTTAAAAGCAAATCCCAATGAATCTTGAACAAACAAACAAAAAAATTAAATAAAACAAATGAAAACGAATTTCAGCATTAAATGACCTAATGAAGGTTGATATGCTGGTTACATGAACCAACCAACTAACCAACCAACCAACCAACCAACCAACCAAGCAACATGCGTCACTAAGAAAATTTCCGTGTGAATCCCAATCAACATACTGGTAAAAAATGTGTTTTATTAATAGTCGTTTCCTGTTTAATAGATGGTAGTATATGTTCGACAATATTTAATATTGCCATAAAGTTAGACAAATTTTAATAGCATATTGTAAAATTAAATTAAACAAATATTTACTTTCCATAAAATATTTTTGTCTATCGCAATGAATGAGTATTTTCTCAGGGAGACCCAGTACCTTTAGCGTCGATTAGGACTTAAGCGCAAACATCATTCATACAAACAATAGTAAAGATATAAGACCCTGACACTTTTTGGTATCTTCTAGCTTTACAAAACCCAGATATGGCGGAAAATAGACTACTGAAGCTATATACAAAGAAGAGATGGCCAGTCTTAAACCTCTTTTTCTCAGACAAACACTTTCCAAGCTTCTATTTCGATGGAAATTTCTCAGAAGAAATATATTCATTATTTCCACTAATTATATCCTTTTGAACTAAGACCCACCACCCTATGCACATTGCAGAAAACCATCATGTAATCTGTAGAACCGAATCCCAAGATGATACATCCTAGATAACTAAAATGTTAACCTATTCAATTATTGTTTTACCTCTTATTTGTCCCACTTAATATTATAAACCATGCCTTTTACATTTACGCTGTAAACACGTATCGTGGGTGACTCTTAGGACATGTACTGAGTGTAAATTATTCTATTTTAAATAGAAATACATAACGTTATATTTAAGAAAAATTCCACTGAGGCTAATTTAGAAAGAAAAACCTGCGATAAAATCTTTGCAATGAAGATTAATCTCCAAAAGATATCACCTTCTTAAGATGCTTATCTGGTGCTTCTGTTAAATTAAAATCCAGATTTTCTTGATAGCATAAATCCGATCAAAACAGATTAAGTGCGACTTCAGAACAGGGTGTCACTTTTCATATTCCAATCAATACTTCGGAAATGCCGTGATGAAGCCAAGAAAATGTACTTTCTGATTAAGTAAAATTTTCAGTATTCTTTTTTTTAATACCCATTTAATGATGGAAAACTTCCTCACAGAGGAAGAAACTTGAAGAAACAAAAATGTGGTTCTACAGACGGATACTGAGTATACCATTAACTATCAGAAACGACGATCATTAGCTAAAATATTTAACATAGAAAAAGAAAACAGTTGAAATTTCTTGGTTTATAATATAGAAAGTAGTATTAGAAAATTTGAATCTGACAGCGCAAATTGAATGCAAGAAGGACAGAGGTAAAATACTCATTGCCTGCCTAGAGAGTTTCTGTAAATGAATGGCTAACAAGACATACGAGAGATAACAAAATGACAACATTTCTGAAAAGGTACAAATGACAAGAAATTGTAGAGAGCCATGATTCCCAGCAGCATAAAGGGACACAACGCATATAAAAAGAAGAAGAAAAAAGAAGAAAAAGAAGATGAAAAAGAACATAGCGATTACATTAATGCTTATAAAGTCAAACATCGGGGAAGAATATGCGATTTATCTTATTTAATCATCAATGTCAATAATAATTAATACCTCTCTCTCTATATATATAGTGATAGAGAGAGTGAGAGAGAAAGAGAGAGACAGAAAGAAGGATTGTTGCCCAACTGTGATGCTTCCATTAGTCTGTGCCCTCCGTTTTAAAATCATTTATTAAAACATTTGACCAAAATGCTTTAAATAAATGAACAGGAAGCTATATACTGTTTTCATTATTTCCGATCAAAACTTAAATATAAACTTGTATACCAATTTTGAGCCATTACGTTCAGTATTATGTATTTTATCATTTTAATTCAAGGAATAAGCAACTCGTGTCTCTGGCGTGGTAAGTTAGACAAAATGTTGTATCAATGCGCCTAGCTATGTTCCAACAACCCACATTTTTAAGGTAAGGGGGCGTACCTGCTTTTTACAGTAATGTTTCTCCTGGTCAAAGAGCCACTTGAGGAAGCGCGTTACAGATTAAGAATAAGATTTTGTCAGAAGATGTGGAAGATATAACTTTACATTAAAGGTGAACCGGTTTAAAATGTAGGGTCTGGAAAATCTTCTGTCAGTCGGTTTCAAAAACTTGCAGTTTCTGGCTAGGAATTACTCGACTGGAACTTATATTTCAACAGTAAATTACGAAGAAACTCAAAATAGTTCGCTACGGCGTACGTGGCATATCCACTTTCATCCATGGAGGTATGAATTATTAAACGTAAGGAATGTGGTTCTTTAGAACATTTTCAATAGAAATAGCGATAGAGCGGCGAGGGGGTTGCGTGGTTTCACATAGGGAAAATTGGTTGTAAAAACATTCATTATTTACAAGCACACAGATACGCTTTTTTGCTATGTTGAGAACAACCCTTTTTTTTAAAAAAAAGAAAAAAATCAAACAAACAAAAAAAAAACTTGATTGTTCATTGATGTAGTCCTGTTCTAGGAACAAAGAAAACATAAAAGCGCTCTACCATTGTAATCTGTTAAAGCTTTTAGACATTTTATTGACAGAAGTAGCACTGTCAGCATGATAAATTTTGATGGTTGCCGTTTCGATAACAAACGGCGACAAAGTTCATGTGTAGACCTTGAAAGTTCCTTTTGTAACGAAGCTATAAATTTAAACATCATAGAAAGAGAATGCCCGTGAAAGAATAAAAAAATATGTATCCCCCCCAGAGTACAAGTGATAAAAGTTTATATATACACTACCGACCATAAGTTTGGGACCACTTAGATTTATTCTCTAAGAGAAGGAAATAACAAATTTTATGTCTTAGAAGAATAAATATAGATATATTTCATTGTTGCTCACAATAGTACAATAATTAAAACCAAAATTAACATAGAGTAATTTAAAATTTAATTAAAGTTAATTCATATTTTCTTTTCATCAAAGAAACCACCACCAGTCTTTATTAGTGGAGAGCAAATCTTTGGCATTCTTTCTAATAACTTATAAAAATAAGTTGAGGAAAGTGATTTTGATGCACCCTGCAAGCATTTAAACAGCATTTGTTCATTTTTAGGAAGTTCATTTTGAACTGTACGATCAATTTCATCCCTTATTTTCCTTCTGTAATAATGTTTTTCTTAAATAACTACACAGCCTTTAAGCCCAGCAAAATGAAGTCGTCTCTTAACATTAGTAACAGATAGTGGATGTTTCCGAGTAGAATCCATTTCAATTGTTTATTCGGGAGTGATTTTTCTTCGATTCTCTTGCTAGATATGATAAAGTGCCTATCCTCTACAAGACTCTAGGTCTACCAGATCTTCAATATTTAACTCAGTTTCACGAAGTCGCTGAAGGCAATAATGCACGCCAGTTTTTGATAGGCTTAATCTTTTAGCGATAACACGTGCAGAATATCCTTCTTTCGAAGGAATTTTAACCTGAACTCTTTTTTCAATGCTAATCTGTTTCTTCCTTGCCATTTATACCGTAGTAATATGGTTTACAAAAATAAATTATACCGTAATTATCATATCTGAATAAATCTTGATTTTCGGCAAAAACATGATCACAATAAGAGGAGTCATGTAGCAAATTCAGTAAATGTTTCCTTTAAAGTTGAAAAGAATATTTTTTTAATTGACATCTGCATAAGAATAATAAAAAAATACAAACTCGGCGAATATTTGATTCTGCTAAAAATTTGGGTGGTCCTAAACTTATGGTCGGTAGTATATATATATATATATATATATATATATATATATATATATATATATATAAATAATTTGTGTATTTAGGCAGCAATGTTTCATTTAGACATGTCAGATTAAATAAATTGCAAACATTGTGTCTGCTTATTTTTAATAAAATCCGTTCATACTCACGAGTAATCTCTCGCGTATTATAATTGAAAGATGTCAGAAATGAGATGTCACGATGGCAGATGATATTATCATTCATTTCTCAATGTACCGAAGCATTTCAATCTCCTCTGTAATCATTTTTATAGGTGTAAGTTATGGTAACAAAAAATAACCGTAAAACTGTGATGCTAAAAATTAATGTAAATTTATAGACATCTATTACAACATTCCTGTCTACATTCACAATATAATAAAATAATGATCGATAACACAAATATCCTACACCAAGAAAACAACTAAAGAAAACTGCAGATCCTCGAGGCAATATTCATCAAAAAACGTACGCCGTCAGTTAATAGAATCAGCTATATTTTAAAAAGAACAGTTTTTTCATGCTTTAACACGTGCATAACCATGACATTGCAACATATAAAAGCATTCCATTTTGGATAAGCTTTACGTTCAAATAAACGCTAAGGAATTAGTCGGCCGTTATATTTGAAGCAGTTAAAAATTACAGTTTTATGAAAACTGTCTTGTGGTTACTTTTTGTTACTATAACTCACACTCCTGAAGATGATATTGGAAGGAGATTGAAAGAACTTGGGTATATTGAGAAGTGAATGATAATAACATCTGTCAATGTTACAGCTCATGTTTGACATGTTTCACTTATAATACGCGAAAGATTATCAATGAGTATTAACTGATTTTACTAAAAATAAGCAGACACGATGTTTTCAATTTATATAAACTCACACACACACACACACACACACACACACACACACACATATGATTTTTTGTTTGTTTTTTTCGTAAATGCCACTAATGTGCGGGGGGCTACATAACTGAAAGAAAATTAATTAGAGGAGGGAGAAGAGGATTACAAACCAATTAGAAAGAAGCAATACAAAGCTGAGAATGCAGATTCGAACACAGATACATAGGTGGAGAGAAAGCGAAGGGGTGGGGAGGGAGCTAGAGGCCATTGGTTAATAGATGAGTATTGACATTGCATTTAAATTTCTGGAGGTTGTACCGTCAGGAAAGCAAGAATATGGGAGCGAGTTTCACAGGCGGGAAGTGCGAGAGAAGAGGCTGCAGGAGTAGAATTGTCGTCTGCATTTGGCTAACCTAACTGTGAATGGGTGGGACACAGTTGCCATTCTGGTTGCACGAGTAAACACCTGTTGAGGAGGCACCAGTGACTTAAGTTTGTCCGAGCAGAAGCCATGAAAGTACTTATAGAACAGACAAAGGGAGGCCAAATTTCGTCGCTGGGGAAGTGGCTGTAGTCCAGCAGCCAAGTCAGCACCTATCACGTTACTAACTCTCCTTTGGAGCCTGTCGAGAACACTGAGGTGAGTGGCAGGGGCGCCTGACCATAAATGGCAGCAGTACTCCATGCAGGGTCGAATGGTAGACTTGTATATATATAGGATGGATTCAGGGGGAAAGAACATCCTGGATCGACACAGTGACCCAAACTTCTTAGCAGTGGATTTAGCTATGGATTCGATGTAGCGGTTCCACTTGAGATCAGAAGAGAGGGTAAGGCCGAGGAGGCGCAGTGTATTGCACATAGGGAGAATCGCTTGGTCTATGCTTATGTGAGGCAGGAGAGGTTGCCTGTGATGGTTGACAGACAACAGCTTGGTCTTGGACGCATTGAAGTTGACAAGCCACTTCTTGCCCCAATTCACCACAGAGTATAGATCCCGTTCAAGGTCAGCAGCGAGATTATGTCTGTCCGCCATGCCAGGTTTCTTACTTGTGCAGGAGTATATTGTGGTGTCATCTGCGTAGATGCCTACTTGGGACTTGATCTCATCTAGGAGGTCGTTGATGAAAATAAGGAAGAGCGTCCAGGATAGAGCCCTGGGGGCAGGGTACTGTGCAAATGTATTAGAATAAGAACTATTATATCTTTTATTAGGCATATTGACAGAAAATAAGCAATTTAATTATAGTAATTTTATTTGATTTTCTCAATAAATTCATGAACAAGTACAGTACTTGTTACCAAATAAATTTAATATTTAGTATAATAGCCTTTTGCTTTGATCACAGCCCTCATTCTGTCAGGGATTGACATCACAAGTGTATCTAATGGTAGCTCCTGCAAATCAGTTTGTATTTGTTCCCAAAGTGTGTCTTGCAGAGTAACATTAAATTTATCAATTCGAGAGTGTGGGAATAAAAAAGTCAGTCATATCCAAGGATAATAGAATAATGGTTAGTTTCAAAATAACTTGAAAAAATTAAATATAACTTCTTTTTAATACATTTCTTTTACACTTAGTTTTAAATAATTAATATTTATTAGCAATTTACTTAGCTTTTTACCCTGTATTTGAATTTCAGTGGGGTTTTCAGGAAAATCACCCCTGTTCTAATACTTTTGCACACTACCGGTAGAATGCAAAAGTGTTAGCACAGGGGTGATTTTAAACGTTATTTTTATGCCTCATAAAAGATAAAATAGTTCTTGTCCTAATACTTTTGCGCAGTACTAATATACTATATATATACTACCTGTATTTGAGCAGCATAAAGGTCAATACGCAAACTACACATTGTAAAAACTAAATTCATAGCTGGGTAGAAAAACATTTTTAAAGTGGCCAGTGATTATAGCTTAAATCATATTCCAATAGCAACCTGAAGTCAGAAAAATATGTTTTGTAGGGATAATATTATGTTAATAATTTTGGCACAAAGAAAGGATGAATAGAAGTGAAATAAATAAAAATTTAGAAAGAACTGGAAACACAATTTTAGCAAGAAGCAAAGAATACACTTTTATTTTTTATTGAAAAGAGAAGAAAGAAGTGTGCATCGGACAATATTAGTATCTACAGACTCCGATAAATGTAAACATAATAATATGTAAAACAGATTTTGCATGGGTTTTCAACGAAACATATATATATATATATATATATATATATATATATATATATATAATAGTGTCGCCCCATGCAAGGGATTTTACTGCCACTGTTGTGCAGGGTGTTACAGAAGAGGAATAGGAGAAGAACTGAGAGGTTGCAGGGGGTGTCAGGAAGAGAGTAGGAGAAGGAAGAGAATACTGATGAGAGTAGGGTGGGCGGAGTAAAAAACATGGCAATTATAGTCGTCGGGAAAGCAAGTATGCGGGAGGGAATTCCACAGCCGGGAAGTGCGAGAAAAGAAGCTGAGGAGTAGAATTTGTGTTTACAATTTATTGGTATCACAGTAAAAGGGTGAGACGTATTTGCTACTCTTGTGGCTCGCGGAAATTCATATATAGAAGGTACCAGTGAGCTAAGTTCATCGGAACAGAAGCCGTGAAAGTATTTGTAGAAGAGACACAGTGAAGCCATATTACGTCGGTGAGAAAGGAACTGTATCCTAGCTGCCAAGTCGGGATCGATCACATTACAGATTCTCCGTTGGTTTTGGTCGAGGACACCTAAGTGAATAGCAGGAGCACCCGACCAGATATGGCAGCAATATTCAATGCACGGGCGGATGGTATATTTGTATATGTGCAGGATTGTTTCGGACGGAAAAAACGTCCTGGCCCTACACAGAGAACCGACATTCTTAGAAGCGGATTTAGCTATGGATTCTATATAGTTATTCCACTTGAGGTCTGATGTGAGAGTTAATCCGAGGAGACGCAGTGTTTTACTTTCAGGGAGAGAAGCCTGATCCATGTTAATGGGTGGTAGAAACGATTGACTGTGGTGGTTAATAGATAGCAGCTTCGTTTTGGAAGCCATTAAAATTTACGTGCCATTTCTTACTCCAGTCCACCATGGATTGGAGGCCCTTTTCAAGCTCGGCAGCGAGGTTTGATTTGTCAGCCTCGGCAGATTTTTGATCGAGACGAGAGTTAACCGTACTGTCGTCAGTATATATGCCCATTTGGGAACTTATTATATCAGGGAGATCGTTAATATAGATAAGGAAAAGCGTAGGACCTAGAATAGAGCTTTGAGGGACACCCGCGTTCATGTGATAGTATTGAGAAACTTGTCCATTCAATACTACCCAAATTGTACGGTTTGAAAAGAAGGACTGGATTAGGTCAAACAATTGTCCAGTTATACCATCGCCCTGCAGTTTGAATAGAAGGCCATCATGCCAGACTCTGTCAAGCGCTTTGGAGATGTCAAGTGTTACAGTTCGGTCTTCGCCGTTTTTGTTGAGGGCCTGGTGTATATACTCAGTGATGGTTGTGAACATATCAGCAGTAGACCTGGTGAAGCGGAAGCCATAATCTTTGTCAGAGAAGAGTCTGTGGCCTGTGAGATGTTGTACTACCTCGGCATTGATGATGGCTTCAAACAGTTTGCTGAAGGTCGGTAGGAGGCTGATAAGGCGATAATTAGCGGAGGCAGAGTGTTCTCCAATATTTTTACATATAGGAACCACGGAGGAGGATTTCTACTAGGCAGGAAAGCAGGAAGCAGAAAGGTATTAGTTATAGAGTTCAGAGAAAACAGAAGAGAGTTCAGGAGTACATTTCTTTAGGACAATGATGGGTATTCCGTCGCCACCGCTCGGCTTGTGGGGGTCAAGCTTAGAAATTATTTTGGAGACCACCGAGGGAGTAAATAGTATGTCAGTCAGTCGAGCCTGATTTCGGAGAGAGAAGTCGGGTACAGATGCTCAAGACGAGTCCAGTGTCGAGTTGGAGAATCTGATGGAGATGCTCGGCAACCTTGACATATTTTGGAAAGTCTTAAGAGTAATCAAGAATATTTACTGGCAGCAAGCCGCATGTATACGGACAGGTAATGAATTCAGCAGATATAAAAAGATAGAAAAAGACGTAAGACAAGGAAGTGTTTTTTCACCGGATCTCTTCAACTTGTAAAATGAGAATATTTTGAAGACCCTAGAAGCTATGCCAGGATTTGTCATCGGAGGCCACAATTTAAACAAGATAAGGTACGCAGATAATACAGTGCTGATAGCAGACAGGAAAAGGAAACTACAAGACTTCCTATAGAAGGTAGCTGAAGACAGTGATAAGAAAGGACTACAAATAAACTACAAGAAAACCGAATGCATGGTGATCAGTAAAACGGGCAGCTCAATATGCCAAATACAGGTCGGGAATATTAGAATCATGCAGGTACAAATTTTAAACACCTTGGAAGTGTTATAACGGAAGACGGAAGTGCGACACAGAACTGAAGGCTAATTGGCCTGACGAACGAAGCATTCCAGAAGTTGAGTAAACTATTAAGAAACAGAACAATTTCGCTAGAAACAGTGAAGACAGTACTGGAATGGGTTATCAATTCTTCAATATAGCACTGAATGCTGGACAATATCATTAAAGTTGAAGGAAAAAATTGGAGAAACTGAAATATGGTTCTACAGAAGGATGCTGCGAATATCATGGATCGAGCCTGTGAGCAATGATGAAGTCCTAGAAATGATGGAAACCAAAAATAAATTAATGCTGAGTATCAGAAAGAGACATCTGAAATTCCTGAGACATGCAATGAGGAAAGAATGCTTGGAGAACCTGATACTAACATGCCAGATAGAGGGGAAAAGAGACAGCGGAAGCAACGGATAACATATTTGAAGGACTTCATCAGGTGGATGATGGAAGGAGGGTTGCATGGTATAACAGGAGGTGTACTAAGAGCCACCAGGGATAGGGAGACGTGGAAAGCCATGATCGCCTAAGTCATGAAGGGACAGAGCACATAGAAGAAGAAGAGCGTTCAGCATCATTTGTGTAAGTACGACAGCGTTTAAAATCAGCATAACACCTCTTAACTGTCATTTTCGACAGAGCAGGGTCCGAAGAACACTTAACAAGCGATTGCTTTGCTTGAACAGTGTTTTTCAATCAAAAGCAATACTTTATCAATGCACGAAATTAAGATGTTTCCATTGTTTTGAAAATTTGCAACAGTAGCTCTACTTAAATAACTGTAATTCTTAAATTAGTAAGCTGACTGGGCTGAAATTATATCACGTGCCATTTAGTTAGGTTAGTTCATAAAAATCGTGTGAATTTTTTAATTAGTAGCGTCATCTATATTCAAGTCTCTTGACTTATTAACTATATATATAAAGTTAATATTGTTATAAGAATAGTATACTGCAAAACTAAAGCTACCATGTTTCGGGGCTCAATACACAATCATCAGTATTGATAAGGAAATTAAAAAAAAACATAAATGAAATAATAAAAAATAAAATTAAAAATAATAAAATAAACAAAACATTTTATTCATATGCTACGATATTAGTTGAATGAAATGATGTTTGAGATTATTATATCTTAGAAGATCTCTGGTCGTAGACCAGTAAATATTGTGACATTAATTTTCGAAGTTTATCAAGGAAGTGTCAGTCTGTGCTAGTTTAAATAAATATTAAACAAATACGTAGCCATTATATTTTTGAATGCGACGAGACTGACTTACAACATTAAATTAAATGTCTTAAAAGGTGTTGTTAATATAAAAACTCAATTTAATTCAATTTGCTATTTTAAAGCAGAATTTAATTTAAATTATTATATAACAAAAGGTTTGAAAAGTTCTCAGGTCATAAAATATCTGTCTTGGGCATGACAAATACAAGTAAAAATAATAATGTGATTAATGTCAATTTTGTGGGAATTCAAGTAATATATATCCTTTTTGTTGCTTGCTAGTCATTTTTGCTTTAACAGTAATAAAATAACATTACATGTCTAAAATGCGTCTTATAATCATCTGTTTTCGTATTGTTTCAAAAGTAACATGAATTAAGTAACTTTAAACTTTCGTTCTCTATGATAGTTTGTAGTGTACCCTAATCGGAATCGGAAATGTAAGCATATTATATCTGTTGATAAATTGGATGTGTTCTAACGTGTTGGAACATGGACAACTAAAAATAAGCATAAATTTTCCGGACAATCAAATAACTGTGACCATTTACATTTATTCAAAATACTGCCTTATTATTATTATTATTATTATTATTATTATTATTATTATTATTACTACTACTACTACTACTACTACTACTACTACTACAACTACTATTATTATTAATGCTCCAGATGTTGATGGTAGTGGTGGTTGTAGTAATGATTATGATGATTATTATTACAATGCAACTCCCAAAATATAAGCTAAAACATACTGTTATTTTACGGAAATTAACGAAGATTAACGAAACAAATCATTTCATATTGTTATTTATAAATAATGCAACTAAATTTATATCAGGTTTAAAAGTCCACACTTCTTTCTGAATTTTTGACTTTGTGTCTTTGTTCGTTCTCAAGATCAACATTTTATTTGAGTGAAGCTTTTAGTGAATATTTTATCTGAATCTGCAGCCTTTTATTCTTGTTCTGCTTATTATATTCCTGCTTTGTCTGGAATAATCTCGTCTGGTCTCTCAAATGTAATGGTTAATTTTTGCCCCATATTTTAAATTTTGACCTTTTAGATTTCAGTCTGTTTCAATGATTCTCTTTTCCACAAATTCTTATTTTCACTTTTATATTCACTGTTTTATTGTTTTTATTTCATTGCGCTCAGTGAATTCGGATGTTTTGCCCTTTATCCCTTTAACAATGTGATTTTCAAGATCAGGTTGTTTCTTAATTCTTCCATTCCCTGCTCTGTTCATACATTCTAATCTTCATGTTTTACATTTCACCCTAATAAATCCTTCCGAAACAGAAATTATAGTCTTGAACCAGAATGAAAGCGGTGATGTCGAGGCGAATACAAAAAAACAATTTTCTTTTTTTAACTGTTTGCAAATTGCGAACCAGTGTGAAAATATTAAATAACCAACGAAAAGAGAGCGATTTGCAGATTCAAATTTTAATAACCCGTATCGTGTTTCTACCCGCCCCAAAAAGAGTGCGTTGGAAGCCGATTACATGATCAATTTGGCTACATATTTCACGGTTTTTCGTCGGGCAAATTTTTTTAAAATCCATCTTGCATACAACCGTACAACTTTAAGCGAAACCAAATCTGTAAATTTTTTAAAGTTCTTTGAAATACTACTCCGTGTCTAATCATTTATATGCACATTTTCTTTCCTGACTGCGCATCGAATCTCAGAGTCCAGAATCTCATAATTTCCGATGTCAAATTACTCTTTGATACATTATCAGACTCTAATAAGAACAGCGGATATTCAAAGAACTCTGTTTATTCAACATCAAAACTATGAACCTTTTTATGTTTGATTACTTTTACTGAAACAAGATACTGATAATTTAAAACGTTTAAAGTTGTAAGGATCTGTTTATTTTTGTTTTGTAATGAATAACAAGTTTATTACCTTCTCATTATTCTTGCGTTATCACACTTGTGACCTACACAGTGCGAAAAAAAACTAAATAAATATCTGTATCTATTCTTCTGGCTTTCACACAAGTCAAGTCGTTTCATGGCGAGATAGAAATGAAACAAGCACACAGAGGCCAAAAAATTGATGCAAACAGTATAGATCAAAACGCCCTTGTTCATGGAAGCGAATGTGTCTGCTTGGTTGACATTTATGGAAAAACATTTCAAACTATATGATGATAAAACAGCAAAGAATAACATAGAAAATACCACATGGAAAAGAGACAACATACACAACTGCTTTGTATTTATTTCTTTTTTCTCAACTTGGTTGATATATGTGCATAATATGACCAGAGGGTGCTTGATCGAAACGTTGTGTCTATTATAACACCTATATCAACGAAGATGAGAACAAAAGTTCGAAATAGTTCCAAGATTACTGAAAATTACTCATCTCAGAAATAAATACAAATGATTACAGGTGACACGAACCCACTAACATAATCCAGTTGTCAAACTTCACCTGACACTGAATATAAAATACTCCAAAAATGCAACACAACTTCGGGACAGTGGCGAAGTGAATATAGTAGGCAGTTATACACGTGTTAGTATCATCTAGTGGTCATGAGTTCGATTCTTGGCCTTCGTAGTGAGAGTAACAAATTCCAACATGAAAAAACAATAATTGATTTCACAGGATATTTCACAATAATCAACAAGTTAATCCACGTCAGCCAATCTATGGACACCTGATAATCACCAGAGAGCACTTGGTTGAAACGTAGTGTCTATTACAACACCTATATCTGACAAGACGAGTACTAAGATGCGAAATAAATCCAAGATTATATACGACTGCTATTGAATTACCAACTTATTCATGTACTAAACAGACTCCCTCAAATGGGAAAGAAAAGCATGTGGTAAGTACAATATAAAAATAACGTTCTTTTCTTCACTGTTGTCAAATTCGCGGGCAAGTGTAAAAATATTACTTAACCTATACAAGAAACAGAGGAACAAGATATTACTGCTAACCCTCTTGATACATCACATAGAAAACATGAACTTATATCTTTATTCATGCAAATCAAATTTTTCCGAAAACGGACGAACTTTTAATTCTTTAAACTTCTCATTACACTATCTCTTTTAACATTTCAGAGTTAATAATTTCGATAAATAAATATTCATTTATTTATACAAATTAAAGACTTTTATCTTTCTAAATTTCTGATGATGTGGAGTAAATTGTGGGGAGTTTGGTTATGTGTGTTTTTCTTCTTTTTTTTAATCATTTCACCCCGGGCAAGGCGGAAACGCCACTGATGTGAAGGGGGTTACATAAATGTAAAAAGATTAATTAGAAAAGAGTGAGGAGTAAAAACTAGTTAGAGAGGAACAATAGAAAGCAGGTGCGATGACAGATACATAGGTGGAGAGAAAGGGAAGGTTATACAGGGGTGGGGAGAGAGCTAGAGTCCAGTGTTTAGTAGATGAGTATTGACTTTGCATTTAAATTTCTGGAGGTTGTAGCCGTCAGGAAAGCAAGAATACGGGAGCGTGTTCCACAGGCGGGAAGTGCGAGAGAAGAAGCTGCAGGAGTAGAATTGTCGTCTGCATTTGGCTAACCTGACTGTGAATGGGTGGGACCCAGTTGCCAGTCTGGTTGCACGAGTAAACACCTGTTGAGGAGGCATCAGTGACTTAAGCTCGTCCGAGCAGAAGCCATGAAAGTATTTATAGAACAGACAAAGGAAGGCCACATAGGGAAGTGGCTGCAGTCGAGTCGTCAGATCAGTACCTATCACATTACAGACTCTCCTTTGGATCTTGTCAAGAACACTGAGGAGAACGGCAAGGGCACCTGACCATAAATGGCAGCAGTACTCCATGCACGGACGGATGGTTGACTTGTATATATGCAGGATGGATTCAGGCGGAAAAAACATCCTGGATCGACATAGTGACCCAACCTTCTTAGCAGTAGATTTTGCTATGGATTCAATATAGTGGTTCCATTTGAGGTCTGAGGACAGGGTATGTTCGAGGAGGCGTAGTGTATTACTCTCCGGGAGAATCGCTTGGTCCATGCTTATGGGGTGGGGCAGGAGAAGTTGACTGTAATGATTGACAGGCAACAGCTTGGTCTTAGATGAATTGAAGTTGAAGCATGAACGCCAAAATGTGAGGAAAAAAAACGAAAAGATACAGATTTAAGAAATAAATCGTAATATACCTCACCGTTTAGCACAGGAAATTTGAATTAAGAAAGTTTCACTCTTCAATTCTTGCTTTTCCCAAAAATCAACATCGAGTTAAGCTGCTTGGTAAGTTTCGATTCAAGCAACACACCATAGCGGGGAGGGGTAACAAGTGGCTGCTGATACCTTAGCCAGGATAGCTTCGCATAACAGAATAAATAAATAAATAAAAATCCCAAAAAGCCAATCTAATAAAGCTCTCTACTTCAATGCCACCTCCCCTGAATCTATCATTAAATTCAAAATGTGGAATTAGTATAGTATTAATACTAAAAATATGGACTTAATAAAGTCCTATATTTTTGAAAGACCTCGATGTGTGGATAAATTCTAACAAATTTACTATACGAGATAAGGGAATTGAAATAGGATAAGTCGTGGTAGGGGTAGATTCCCATAACATCAAATTGAAAAAAACAAAATATTACACCAAAATTCGAACCGTGTTCTTAAATGCGTTCGTCGTTTCAAGATTTACATATGCAGGTTGCGATATATAAATAGTCACCATTTTACATTTCTAATTTCACCCATGCCCGATGATTATTTTATATTATTTTATCAATGACACTGTATAGTAGTGTCAGTTAGACACCGTCTGTGAGGTAAAGTTCACTACGACGCAATAATTTGAAAACGACATGTAGTGCTGTTTGACGTAAGCTGCAATACAAAAACATTTCAGAGTGATCGAATGTACATCTGAAGACTGTGGAGACGATTCAGAAAGACTTGGGGGAGTGTAATGATGATTACAAAGATACGAAAGTTCGAAAACCTCACTCTGATAGCCCGATTTTCTTGGTGAGAGCGTAAGGCCTGCATCAAGTATCTTAACAAAGTAGTGCTGACTTGGGTCAAAAGGGTGACTGCTGGAAGACTTTATGTCTGGTAACAGAATATAAACCATACTCCACAATCATGTAACCCAGTCATGACTGTCAGATAATTTCTACGACTACGTCACCTCTTACGGCTGGATACCTAACTCTCCAGTTAGTCAGTTAAGTGCCATACGTGAAACACGCTTGGGCGATCAGGTCTCGAAAGAGACATGACTGACTGGGCAAAAGTTTATCCCGCAGTAATTTGCCATTGCTTTCTGCGGTAGAATTGTAGTCAAGGCTATAGAACCCAATCTGTCCTGTTATTTAACCCATAACTTACGCGCAAATACCCAAGTGAATGCAAAGAATTCAGCTGGAATTCGAACTCGGCTCCCCGATTTCCCGTTCCGAGCCGATATCCATGGCACCACAACGCGCATCCGACTCTCCAGACTCTTCTTAATTATTTTTGTGGGACACCGGAGAGTGAGAGGCCAACAAAACCATTGTAACATCAAAGATGAACTGAAGACAAGGATTGTAGTTGCATTCAACAGCTTAAACATGGAGACCGTTCAGAAGAGAAGCAGGGGATTCAGAAGTTATCTGTAGGCCGTGGTTGAAGCCAATGTGAATTTTTTTGAATAAATTTAATCTTTATATTTTAAAACATTTTTGTATAACTTTGGTCAATATATATGTTAAAAAGATGTCAGTATTATTTTCAATTTTCCTAATTTAATCAACAATTTGTCCATCCCACCTTGTAGATATCATGCATCGCAAAAGAGCTCGTTCAGTAGTACGTAAATTGTTAAGTGTATAAGAGAGAATTCTCCTGCCAATGGTTAAAAATGACTTTTATTGAATGAAGCCCGTAGGTCTTAGTGAGTATCATATTTGAAACTAAAAAAGAGGCTACAAAATCTCAAACAACTTTTGTCAAATAACAGAAAGCACAATACTTGAGGATACGCAATGAAAGCAACAATTAAAATAAATTTCGCATATAACTCGACAAGAAAATATTGCCTTAATAAAAATGTTTAATACTTCAAACAAAAGATTAAGAAGAAGCCTCTATTGTTAGTGAAAACAGTTGATTGATGGATTGATTGATTGATTGGTTCGTGTTCTACAGCTTATTAAACTGACATTATTTGCAATCAGACAAGATATGTAGATTGTGTTTTTGAAGATAATATTAGTTTTGTGACACAGGTCTTAGTAATTACCCAATTGATGGGGAAAAAAGAGATGGTTTATACTTTTTCTAAGGCGTATTGGGCGTAACTAAATATAATGAACTGAACGGGAATCGATACTCAGCTCACTGAGTAAAGTTTTTGATCCATCATCCATTATATCTTCCGTTCATCAAAACATTTAGCACATCGTATTCGTAGTCAACTATCTCCGTACCGACTAGGATCAATATTATTTTGATCGTATGGGAATTTGTGCTGCAACATGTTATGTCCGTAAGCCCGAAAATACTTGGAAAATATTCACTAACAATTGCTGGAATCATTTTCCATAACAAATTTTTCAAGATAAACATTTCTATAAATTTCAATCGATAGTAGCACTGAATGCTTGGCCAGTAAATACGATATATTTCCTTAAAAGGAAATAGCTAATATTAAAATTACCATTCCATCAGTATTTGGAAGTTTTCATGTCTAATTCATTATTTTATTACATACTTTATTATTTTTCAAATTATTTCATTTGTGTTTTTACAAGCGTTTTATATATCATACACGCTTGGTTATTTATGCTTTGATAAACGAACAATTTCTACTTTTTGTTTTTATTTTAGGACATTTACTCGTTACAATTTGAAAACCTTTTCTACATCATTCTTTCTATATATATATTCTACATTTAATAAGCTTTTCACATTATTGAATACAAACATCACAAGTGTTTTCTGATTCACACACTCAATTACAAGCTGACATTATGCAAGTTGGCGTCTGATATAATGCCAGTTTAGGTAAAACACACACAACTTAAGTTTATGAGATAACCGATTATTGATGATCGTAGAATGCCATGACGATTTAGAGACACTCGTATCCTGTGGATAGTATTTCGACATTTCTATCTTAAGAAATGGTTGGCGCTAGAAAAAGTAAAAGTAAAATAAAAAACAAAAATCTGTTACTGATAGAGTTATTTCTGGTTAGATGCAGTAAAGTCAGGAATCAAAGATGAAGATGTCAGATCTATCAATGATATCAGATTGCTTAGGGCTTCGCTGTTGATGTTGGATACACTATTGTTAGTTTGATGACTACTGGCGCCAAGAATATATCATGGTAAAGGTTAGTCGATAAATACCAAGTTAGAAAGTAGTCATCAGTAGAAAGATGTAAAGTGCATAAGTGTATTTGTATGTGCATTAGTGTTCTGTTGTACTTTCACAGGCACTGATATATATATATATATATATATATATATATATATATATATATATTTGTAAGTGTGTATTTGTTTATTTAGAGAGTACTAAATGTAAAAAACACTGAGGTTGCGCTGATTGCAAATAGGAAAGTAAATAAATATATATCTACAATTAAAATTGCTCTAGCAATATAGCCCGGCGTTGCTCGTGTGTAATGAAAACTTTAAAACTAATCCATGGTCCTGGAACTCAGACTGTTTGGACGTTGGCACGAAAGACTAAAATGCAATAGTTTTTTTTCCAGTTAAAGCAAAACCGTAGACTGAAAGAAGAATGAATGGATGTTAGTCAAATTTTTATTTCCTGGATTCGATATCAAATAAGATTTTTTCGTCATAAACTGAATTTTGAATGCTAAATAATCTTTTGAGTAAATGGTATCATGGCGGAGAATAAGAACTACAATTATACCTACGAAGCAAAAACTAAAATAAAAGGGCTGAAAAAAATACAGACATAGAGGCAGATAAACAGACACACACACAAACACCATGCCTATATATATATATATATATATATATATATATAATCAATCTTTTGCACTATTGTAAGAACTGCAACCTTGAAACATCTGAATATCGTTTTTTATGTCTTTGTCTAAGAGTGTATCAAATTTGCTTAAAATCGGACCACTCCTTCTATAACCCGTTTTTTCGATTATCGATTTTCAATATTTATCGGAGGTCTGTCGATAGAAAACCAAGCTAAGAACACTCGCATACGCTTATAGTACGACTGTGTAAATTTTCAAGAAAATCGGTTCAGCCGTTTCGGAGTCTATAGATAACGGACACACACACATACACACAAATTTCCATTCATTAATACGTTTATATATATATATATATATATATATATATATATGTGTGTGTGTGTGTGTGTGTGTGTGTGTGTGTGTGTGTGTGTGTGTGTGCTATATTTCTGTGCGTTTATGATCTTACATATAAAAAAGAACATTATGGCGTATAATGGCGTCGAAATAGACTCTTTGGAGGGACGAAGTGGATCGGTTATATTAAATGAGTTGCTGGTCTGCTGTCAGAAAAGTTTTGAGAGTGGCTGACACACCTGCAATACACTCAATATTGGAATGGTCTATGACCTAAAATGATAGTCTATTGAAGTAACGAATAGCAACATTCGAGGGTTATTCGTGTACAGGGGCCCGACAATATTTTTCGGACACTTTAGTATTCGACTTTCCGAGTACCATAGAGTGGCGAAATTCCTTCAATAGAATAGCATAAACATATAAAGACAATACCTGTAATAAAAATGGAAGAAATACGATTAGGTAAGGAAAAATATTTATTTTTCATCATTCTTTACAAAACACCCGCGACATTATTTTTCGGACATCGTTGAAAAACTGTTAATAGTCTGTAATATCACCTTTCTTCTTAATAACTTTTATCAATCTCTCTTCATAATGATCAAACATATGCACAATAACATCTCTACGTGTTTCTATTAGTTGTTTTTTGGCATCTAGTATCCGTTCCCATAGTTGAGCCTCTTTCGTTATTTCAGGTCCATCATAGACAAGTTGCGCAAGCATTTCCCAAATATTTTCAATTAAATTTAGATCTGGGCTTTTTGCAGGCCATTCCAAAGTAGTCATATTCAATTTAGCCATCCATTCTTCCATGAGTTTTGACACATGGATGCTGCAACTGTCTTGCGAAATCATTCCCTATCTCTCTTCTTATCTTTGGTAGGGCTTTCTCGTCTAGCAACTGTTTGTAGCTTTCGCTGTTCTGTCATCCTTTCAGCCACTCCAACCATATATTTCCATTAGCAAAGATCATACCCCAACCCATAACTCCTCCTCCTCCCATCTGTCGTTTGTTCAATACAGCAGGCTCACCCCTTCTCGACCAAGTACACCATCCATCGGGCCCATCAAACTTGAAACGCGTAAATCTATGAGATAAATATAACATTCTTAAAGTCAACATGCTTTGTTAACCACCTTTTAGCACACTCCAGTCTTTCTCCTTTGTGTTTCTTTGTTAGTGTAATTTTTTTCTTAGCCTTTGCATACTTCAAACCAATACTATGAAGCGTTCTTTGTACTGTTCGGACGTTTACATCCAATTCACATTTCTCCTTCACTTTTCTTGCAGTAACTTTTCTTCAGATGTCAAAAGCCGTGTCACAGTCCTCTTTATTCTCCTTTCAGTCCTCTTGCCAATTGATCTTTCCCGTCCCCTCTTCTTTTTCCGCTAGGAGTTTGTCTTCAGCATGTATTCGACCGTTGATTTCGACAGCTTCAAATCCATGGCGATCCTTCCGTGCCAAACAAACGACTTCTTTTGAATGCATTTTACCTCATTAAACTGAATTGTTTTGCCAGTAAAATAGAACAGATAATTGATTCTAATGATGACAGCTAAGTGTACAAGCAAAAAATTTGCATACAGCAACATATACATGAACTTAGCTCTTAATAAAATAGGATTTTTTGTCATGTCCGAAAAATAGTGTCGCGCAAGTTTTCGCAAAAATCACAAAAACTAAAATTATCAAAGCCAAACTAAAAAAAAAAATGATTACACTAGTAGTGAATTTTCACTCCTCAACTACGTACTTACAATCTCAAAAGTGTTTGGCACTAGTAACCACGTTGAAGTACTTTTTTCAAAATGTCCGAAAAATATTGTCGGGCCCCTGTAATATGCGGATTAATTTCTTCCGAGTTTATTGCGATCTAAAATCCTCCTTCATGCCTTGTAAGTTCTGTCTTATCTGTGTATACTGTTCTGTGTATATTCGTTTAGCACCGGATATTGTGCTGAATAATACCGTAGCATATTTTTGCTGTGTGTCGTATATCCTAGGCGATAGAACAGAAAATTGTTTTGCTGTGCTGTGCTGTGCTAGATATATTTTCTTCCCGATCCTGTTACATCTGGCCTTGTGGATCGACTATATATTTAGAAATTCTTGATACAATCTAAAAAAGAATCTGCAATTATCCTGAACTTGTATCTCGATTTTAGTCGATTTTCCACCGTCCTGATGTATCTTCTATGCGAGATATTTTCTACAAATATTTTTTTTCATAATATTTTGTTTTCTATGAGATTTCCTCTTGGTACGTTAACTTCACACATTTAGCCCTGTATTAATCATATGTGGTATCTTGAATGCCAACACTTTTGAAGTTATAATAATTATTTGTTCGTAAACTAGTTTATATGCGCCTTTGGAGTTTCTCTCCTAATTTAATGCAGGCTCTAGCACGTGGTGTGGCGCAGCTGTAGATCAGTTACTGTGGGAGGGGAAAACTCGAAAATTATTCATTTTTGGAAACCCGATGTGACTAACACACAGTTAAGACCATTACAAGATTATCAGATATGTCTTCTACCTGTTACAATTAAAATTTCTAGATGTAACGTAAGATCTACTTTAACTGTTTCTTCATTGTACTTCTTAGTAATGGTACTCAGTAACAGCTTCCTGCTTTCCAGTCTACTTTGATTTTCTCAAATATTAAATGTGATGTCAGTCTTATTAATCTCTCTTTTTAATTCCTGTTCGTTTATTGTTTTCTTTCACGTTCATTTAATATTGTTTCAAAATCGGTAACCGCTTTGCGGCTTAATGATGTTATTGCTTTGCTTTGAGTTAAATGTTTTATAAAGGTATGTAAAAGGATAAATTACAGAGAATGACATTTAAAACTAATATAAATTCACGACCACATAAGTGCTACTGTGAAAGTTATTCCAGAACGATACAGTAAAAAACTGTCCTTAATAGACTGCTTTGTTCTATGACCTAATAAAGCATAACAAGTTTATATTTTTATCATTTGCTTTTATGTAACAATCTGAACAGTTCACGATTATTGTACACTCCAAATAACTTCAAGAATCTCTCGATCAAGATAAACTAGAAGGATATTTTAAAATGAAACCTTTATTTGTCAACATTTCTGAGGTGAGCTATTGAAATTATGTACACCATTTACATTTTTCAAAATTTTGTTGCCATTTTTACGACTTTTTAACCGTTGTATGCTCTACAATTCTTTAAGTGATTTGAATTTCAATTTGAACCGTTAATTCGTACACTGGGGTAGATTGTTTTAGTTTCAGGAGCCATACTCCTTCCAGATGTCTCAATATCATTTATTTTCTTTTAACCCAACCTCTGATGTTTTTGTTTTTCACTTTCAGATCTTGAACTCAAAATACAAAGCCATATGACCCAGTTGACAAAAATGTTGGTTGAATCTAGGAACTTCACACAAAAATTTGTTGCCCTTAACGGTTTTACTTTATTTCTAAGGCCCAAATTCGGCATCTATTAAAACAAAGTTGTCAGGTGGTTCGTTCGCGGAGTATGATATAATTTCAAATATTTATCTACTCATTGTCTTTTTTTGGTTAATATGAACTGGCTTACATACCGTATTTCTACTGAGTGATTTTAGGAAATAAATGTTATCTTAAATTTCATTGACGGATTTGGACACAGTATACAATGCAAAACTGTTTGATAAAAAAAATCCCAAAATCATCTATTATATTTGAAAAAGAAGCATAAATGTAAATACAATCACGCAAACACGACAAAAGAAAAGAAATCAACCACTACACAAAAAAACAACAACATAAATCTCGCAAACCAAAATACATACAATTAAAAGCATCCAACAATGACCTAAAAAGAAACGCTTAAGAGGCCAAACGCCTCAACACGGTAAGAAAATAGCAACCCAATAAAAAATGTCAATGCAACAAAACGGGGTCAACCGAAGTAACAAGAACAAATAAGCTGGAAAGCAATTAAGCAAACAACTATTTAATATTAAAAAAAATTAAGCAGCCACTCACTTGCGGTTACACTAAATATGCAATAGAAAAAATCTAAAAGAAATCAATAAATAAAATAAAGGAAAAAACAATGAGACTCAACAAGAAACCCAGCATTGATAAGTTTAGGGATCATAAAGGACCATCATGAAACTTCGAAGTCAGCATGAAAATGCTAAGTTAAAATGATAAGTTCTTTATCTCTCTTTCTCTCACTATCTCTCTCTCTCTCTCTCTCTCTCTATATATATATATATATATATATATACCTCATTCAAAAATAGAGTCTCACGTAATTTTAAATTATTCGTCCTTAAGAAATTTCTGGAAAAACTTTTTTATAAATGAAACGTTAGATTAAAAACACTTATCCCTACTTGTTCTTTACTTACTTATATATATATATATATATATATATATATATATATATATATATATATATATATATATATATATATATATATATATATATATATATATATATATATATATATATATATATATATATATATATACACACACACACACACTTACGGGCATTCTTACTCGATCACCGAAGTTAAGCAACGTTGAACATGGTTAGTACTTAGATGGGTGGCCGCTTGGGAATACCAGGTGATATCTGAGGTCTGTTGTTCATGCAATCCGTGGCGAACTTCTGCACCGATGGCTTGTTATAAGCAGTTCTTAAAAGTGTGGATGTTGCTACACAAGCCTTCACCACTCAAAACAATTCTTTGTGTGGCAGTCTAACTGAGTTAGACACTAGTACGTCAAAATCGACAGGAGAGTCCATAATATATATATATATATATATATATATATATATATATATATATATAATCAAATCTTCTTAAACCAGATGGCCATTAAATTTAAAACCCATAATAGGAACCAGAAGAAAACATTATGGGAAAATAAATTTGTTTGTGATTAAAAATCGGAAATAAGGATAGGGAAAAATAAAAAATAAATAAAAATAAGTAGGAAATATGTTAAAAAAGGAAACAGTTTTACAAGATCACTGTTAATGGGTCACGAATAATATTAATATCAAAATAACTGTTAAATATATGTTAAAAATTGAAACGATTGGACTAGAAGAAAAAATAGATTTAAGTACGGGAATGTAAACCTAATGTTATTATTAACATAAAATTTATAAATGTTAATTTTAACATAAATATTGGGAAATACTTTCTGTAATTGATAAATAAAATTTTAATACCAATAAAATCTAATGTAGAATCTTCAATAGAAATATTTTAAAAATTGTTTATGTTTGTACACATAATAGAGATAATATCATTAGTTTCAACAATAGAGAGATTTTAAAGAATTTAGATATAAGCAATATTACAACTGGTATAATAATCTCTTGCAATTGCACGTTCATCAACCTTTTACCCGTGGAAGGTGAATGGAAGTTTACCCAAATTATTTACCACGCCAAAACCTCCCCTAAATGTAAGGAAATTATGATCAAGTTTGCATTAGAATTTCGACGGGAGGAGAATTTAAAAAACTTTAATATTCCTAAAAAAATTATGTTTCCAATTCCAATTAAAACTTAACTTTCCCAAAGATTTGGATAATAAAAGACGGATATACCAGAATAGTGAATTGAAGATTAAGAGGTTCGGCTTGCAATTCTAATAACCGATATGATAAACGCAGTCTATTTTTAGTTAAAAAAATTGAAATAACCTTAGTAAAATTTTGTTTTTAAAATTAAGAATAGAATTTTTAATCAAATACCGTTATAAATTAAAATATAGATACAACCTTCCTAATAATTACTTGAAAATAAATTTTCTCGAATGTCTTTCTTTCTGTTTATTAACTGTATAATTAAATTATAATATATAACTTCTTTTTCTTAAATCTATATATCTCTAATTTTATCTCTTTATTTTGAACGTAAGTTTAGTCTAACCAGTTTGTTTGGATATTAATACCGTCATAGATTGAAATTTTAATTCCTAATAAATAAACTAAAATTAAAATCCCTTAAAAAGTAGTTATATTTCTTCTTATTAGCCATATAATGAATTATATTAAATATCAAATTAGAGTTCTCTCGTTTTAATTTTAATTGAAGTTATGTTTAACCAGATTATTTATTAACATTATTTATGGCTTTTTTTACGTTGTCCTTATAAAGCCGTCATTTCTTCCTCATGTTTACATTTCATTTACTTTATTGTATACTAGCAGTATAGGCCGGCGTTGCCCGTGTGTAATGAAAGCTTTAAAACTAAACCATGATCCTGGAGCTCAGATTCTTTGTACGTTGGCACGAAAGACTAAAAAGCAATAGTTGTTTCCAGTTAAAGCGAAACGGTAGACTGAAAGAAAAATGAATGGATGTAAGTCAAATTTTGATTTCCTGGTTTTGATGTCAAATAAGTTTTTTCATCGTAAACTGAAATTTGAAGGCTAAATAAGTTCTCTGAGTAAATGGTATCATAGCTGAGACTAAGAACTACAATTATGCCTACTTAGAGCAAAATCGGAAGCAAAAACTAAAATAAAAGGGCTGAAAAAGATACAGACATAGAGGCAGATAAATAGACACACACTAACATCTTGCCTTTTATATATATATATATATATATATATATATATATATATATATTATCAATTTTTTGCACTATTGTAAGAACTTCAACCTTGAAACTTCTGAATATCATTTCTTATGTCTTTGTCTATGAGTGTATCAAATTTGATTAAAATCGGACCACGTCTTCTATAACCCGATTTTTTCGATTATCGATTTTCGTTATTTATCGGGATTACGTCGACAGAAAACCAAGTTACGAACACTCGCAGACACGTATAATACAACTGTGTAAATTTTCAAGAAAATCTGTTCAGCCGTTTTGGAGTCTATAGATAACGGACACACACACAAAGATAAAATTCAATTTATAAATAAGTTTAGATCATTTCGTTTCTGTCACCACCGTGGCAGACCTCCAGGTTCTGATAGCAATGATCTAGCATTTTTTAAGTTTTTACTCCTTATTTCTCGTTTTTACACACAGAAACAAATACATTTATTTTCCCATAATGTTATTTTATCGGAGATGAGATGGGCATTAAATTTACCCGTCAAAATAGGCATACAATTAAGAAAAAGTTATATTTTGTGTAATATTTATTGGCTCTGTAAATAAATAAATTTATTTTCATTGAAACGTTTGACTGTATCAGTGTTAATATTTACTATCAGTTGAATACGTTGGAATTTATCTTCAAGCTGTTTTTCTCTTACACACACACACACACACACACACACACACACACACATATATATATATATATAGTATTGGAGTTTAAAATAACACACTTTTCATGTCTACACAAAAGCTGACGTGTTTTGGTACTATCTATAGTACTTTAGTTGAAAGGCCCTTACTATCAGTTGAATACGTTGGAATTTATCTTCAAGCTGTTTTTCTCTTACACACACACACACACACACACACACATACACACACACACACACACACACACATACATATATATATATATATAGTATTGGAGTTTAAAATAACACACTTTTCATGTCTACACAAAAGCTGACGTGTTTTGGTACTATCTATAGTACTTTAGTTGAAAGGCCCTTACTATCAGTTGAATACGTTGGAATTTATCTTCAAGCTGTTTTTCTCTTACACACACACACACACACACACACATACATACACACACACACACACACATATATATATATATATAGTATTGGAGTTTAAAATAACACACTTTTCATGTCTACACAAAAGCTGACGTGTTTTGGTACTATCTATAGTACTTTAGTTCAAGCTGTTTTTCTCTTACACACACACACACACACACATACACACACACACACACACACACATACATATATATATATATATATAGTATTGGAGTTTAAAATAACACACTTTTCATGTCTACACAAAAGCTGACGTGTTTTGGTACTATCTATAGTACTTTAGTTGAAAGGCCCTTACTATCAGTTGAATACGTTGGAATTTATCTTCAAGCTGTTTTTCTCTTACACACACACACACACACACACACACACACACACACATATATATATATATATATATATATATATATAGTATTGGAGTTTAAAATAACACACTTTTCATGTCTACACAAAAGCTGACGTGTTTTGGTACTATCTATAGTACTTTAGTTGAAAGGCCCAGGAAATGGTACATATACATAGAGAAATTAAAACCAAATGTTACATTACCCAGAAAAGTACGTGTGCGTTAGTGGTTTTGACACGGTGCACCAATAAAAAGTTCAATTACCTATGGAGAGTGTAAGGTGAGTAGGAGAAATTAAAATGTCACTACAGAGACAGAAAGTTAATTTATCGATGGATAAAGAAAGGAAGTTTGACAGTAGTCAAGTGAATAATAGATTGGAATTGACATTGAACTTAATTTTCTAAAGATTGTATCCGTCAGAGAAGCAAGTATACGGAAGGAAGTTCCATAGGCGGGAAGTTCGACAAAAAAGATGCTGTAATAAAAGCGGCGGCTGTATTTGTTAGATGTCAGTGTAAAAGAGTGGGACCTTGTTTACAATCTGGTTACTCGAGTAAATTCTTGCAAAGGGGCGTCAGTAAGCTAAGCTCGTTGGAGCAGAAGTCATGAAAATATTTTTAGAAGAGACAGAGGGAAGCCAAATCCCGTTGATGAGAATCTAGTAGTACACCTTAATTCAAAAATCTTGGTTATGAAAAGGAAAATGTTATTAGAACAATTGCCATGAGAATAGTCATAGAAAAGTACAAAGAATGCACGTTACACTAATTGGAAAGTTACTTAAGCCGAGATACCATGTCAGAACTAATAAAATAACGGTCATGTCACGTTGAATACACCGGTTCCCGCTCGATCACCGAAGTTAAGCAACGTTGAGCCTGGTCAGTACTTACGTGGGTGACCACTTGGGAATACCAGGTGCTGTTAGCGTTCACGGATGTGCGTTGTGGTGCGGTGGATGTCGGCTTGGAGGGGGAAATCGGTGAGCCGAGTTCCAATTTCAGTCGAGCACACTGCACTCACTTGCGCACTAGTACCCTTGGGAAAGGTATTAATCCGTCCGTTCCCTCCAGTTATGGGTTAAATAACAGGGTAGGACTTGGGACCCTGCCCTTAAACAAATCCCAATGAGACTTGCTCCGTCAGGGAGGAAGCCCGCTCAACCCGACTAGGGTGAATGCGGCATACATACATACATACCATGTCAGAACTAATAAAATTACAACTTCTTTAGATTTTATCAAGAATATCTGAATAGACAGCAGATGTGACATGCACTATATGGGTGAATGGTAAACAATATGTGAAAGCCTTGAAACACGAAAAAACGTCATTTGTATGTTTCAGATCAAAACATTTGATGCTTCGTGATGCTAAAAATTAAAAAAGGTAATTTTCCAGCAGATGTGACATGCACTATATGGGTGAATGGTAAACTTATAAATGTGTAAAATTCTGGCGGAAAAATTATCCTGCAAGGAAAGCAGTAAACCAATCTTCCTAGATCAGACTCGAGAATTGATTCAATATAATATTTCTACTTAATGTCGGCGGAATATGTTAGCCAGAATAATTTTAACTGTTTGCCGTTAAAAATGTAGAGTTTACAATATTCTTCAAAAATGATGTTTTCGAGAGTGTGTTTTGAGTAGATCCCGAAAATGAACTCCAGATTTTTATTAAATGACTAGTTTTTTCAGTAGTTTACAAATTATTTTTTCTAAATTTTGAAAAATATAAGTTTATGAGTATATTTATAATTAATAAACATGTTCATATTTATGTTTCATTTCATTTAAAATATGTAATAAATAAACAGACTTATCTATTAAAAAAGATACGTTTTAGTGCATGAATTTTTTTATTTATTTAATAACTGGATTGATTCTATGAACTGTCAATAAAAAGTTAGCTAATATAGCAGGAATCCACTTGCCTTTATAACGATTTTCTATTTTGACAATATGTTGTCTGAAATTTTACCCAGGCCCGTCTCTTGCTACTGCTGCGTTTTTCGTAAAGTAGGACAGATGTGGGGGCAAAGAAATGTGCCTTTAATAACATACTGTATCCTAAATTTTTATATGCTTTCATCATATTTTATACTAGTCTTCGTATTTTGACTTTTTGTGCTTTTCAAGAAAACCATTATCTCTGAAACTTTTCCAGGTCTCCAATTACAGTTCATTTACTGTTGCTTCAAATTCATTGTCTCTAACGTGTTGTCGAATTTAAGCTTTGGAAAATTACCTTTTTTAATTTTTAGCATCACGAAGCATCAAATGTTTTGATCTGAAACATACAAATGACGTTTTTCGTGTTTCAAGGCTTTCACATATTGTTTCATTAAACCAAGAGTTTTATGAAGTGGTATCAGAATTGTTTTCCTTGGCCACTAAAGATTTACTTATAACGTTACGTGAATCAGTTTTTGACTCATTTCTTAATGGCAATTTTGTGCGTGCGCAGTGTTCACCTCTATATAGGCTGTACATTTGATACAAAAAAGACATTCATTTAGTATTGCCTGCTTGCAATCCTTTCAGAAGTTCTTTAGCATCTGTACAGATTAACTACTTATGCAAAGTAGCTAATGAACTAATGAAATGGATTGCAGTATATTTACGCCATAAAAAAGACACCTTTCGTGCTATCGGAGAGGTGTCATTGAAATGCCTCTACTGAATCGATAAACTTAGTTCTTCAATAGTCTAGGTACATAATTACAATAGCCTGAAATGTTGTCAAAAGAAAATCTTTCTCTTAAAGTGTTCGTGCAAGTGTGACAATTCGTAATTCAAACATCATGAATTACTAAATTCAGGTCTTTTAGTCTCGAAACTAACAGCTCTCTCTGCTGTTTTCTAAAGTCTGAATCACTTCCAAGATTATAAAGATCATGCTGTGACAGATCTTTTGGTGCATGTGATTCTAGCTCAGGATCATAAGTATCATCTTCTTGTCCCAAAAATTTCGTTTCCGATACGTCTGAATGAGACAAGACAATTTTGAAGAGTGCTTTAAATACAAGAACTGACTGTGTTGGATGCAGTCCGTATAGCATAATTAATGTTGAGATATAACACGGATAAAGCAATATTTATTGTTATATCTGAAAAAAAAGAAAGAATTTATATTAACAAAGGTATACTTTAGTCGTAATGTGCATGAAATAAAAAATATTTCTGTCTATGTATTGGGGCTTAATAGAGACAAAATGTGTTTACTTTGTATATCTTCTAAGCAAGACTAACATTTAAGTTTGATTGCAATATATAAAATGTATATATTTTTTCAACAAGGAGGTTAATATTTATTTTAATACTTTAAAATATTTCAGAAGCACATAAGCAACATAAATGATTTGGTCTGTGTTTACCTTTCACTTCGCGCATTTTTAATGGATATTTTCGATTATCTAAAAATAAGTAATAGATTTTGCAAAAACTTGAAAATTAGATTAAATGGTAGCTAGCAAATTACAACAGCTGGGGTAACTGGGTACAAAATGAATGTTATTTTCAAAAACTACGACCAGAAAAACACAGATAACGACCTTCATATGATATTAGCCGAGAATAAGTTAAATTGTGTTAGAGAGTAAATTAAAAAAGGTATTAATAATTAGTCTTAGGAGAAACTAAAGCTATAAGGATATTTAAAACATATATATATATATATATATATATATATATATATATATAATTATTTAATTACTTAGTTATAGGTCATAAGTAAATTAGGCCAGTACAAAGTTGTACAAACGAGTGTACAATACAGTAAAACTTTTGAATATTTTTCCTTTCTAAACTTGTTATCACGCAACGAAGGTTTCTACATCTGGTGTCTTTAGGTGATTTAAAATAACTCATTATTGTAGATTGTCTGTAGGCATCAGATAGTAGAAACCTGAGTGGCGTTATAACTTGTTAAAAATTATATATATATATATATATGTGTGTGTGTGTGTGTGTGTGTGTGTGTGTGTGTGTGTGCGCGCACGTGTGTGTTGTTCAATTACTTAGTTTTTGGTCATAATAAAATTAGACCATTTGTTTTAATGTATTCAATACAATTATATTGTGGAACTTTTGGATATTTTCCATTTGTACACAAGTTATTACGCGACCTAAATTTGAGTGGTGTTTTCAGGCAATTTTCAATAACTTATGAAAAATCGTCTGAAGACAAAACTCATGGTAGAAACCTTGATCACGCTATAACTAGTTTACAAATGGAATATATATATATATATAACCTGTTGGTGTGTATGTGTATTTGATATTGTTTATCTCTATACTTTGGTCTGGCTGGGATAGACATATAACTTAGTTCTTACAGTTGATTTAAAATTCAAATATCAAACAACTATCCTTACAATTTAATCAAGAATATTAACATATATATCTGAGCACCATACTACCTTCACTTCTATCCATGTGCCTTATGTATGTATGTCTGTCTGTCTGTATGTATCTATGTATGTATGTATGTATGTATGTATCTATCTATCTATCTATCTATCTGTATAAATCATATATATTCATAAATCTCTGTAAATAAATATATTTTACTAATTATTCATATTTTTCTGTCGGTACACTTCACATGTTTTTGACAGGCACGTAATATACATAAATAAATTCAAAATATATTAAAACACAGTTAATAGAAATGCGTTACTAGAAATACCCGTATGTAAAAATATACGCGAGTTAGTGCTGAAATATTTTGGCATGTCCAAACGCAATTAAAAAAATAAAAAATCTGATGTTTGATTATTTGGTAGAAATTTGGGAAGTCGGCCAAGCAGATTAATAATTAATGGAGATATCGACAAATCTGTTCATATATCTTAACTTAAATATGTACATATATGTGTGTGAGTGCGTGTGTGTGCAGATTTATGCGTGTGCATGTGCGTGTGTGTGTATTTAAAAATTCACTTAGTATAATAGGCTTTGTGTCATTGCCTATGCGTGTTTCTTTGATTGTAGGCAGAGAACAAAACTATAATAAGCGTGGGATTTAAAGGAACTTCCTCATTCCCAGACATGAATGGAGGGACGACAAATTAAAAATGTGTGGATGTGAAAAAGCTGGCAGTTTTCTGCGAGTAGACATTGAATAGGCTAAAAAGAAAAGATGAGGACGAAAAACGCACGCGACTGCTCATTGTTTACGAACAAAAGCTATTGGCACGAAAGAGGCGCTAAAATGAGTCCCAAATTAGCCATTGAGATTGAATAAAAGACGCGGTGGTTCTCTTCTAGGCGAGACGGATTTTAAGAAGTAAGTAATGCAAAACTATAAGGAATAAAAGATGTGACAGAATGAAAGATAGATAGATCGATAGATAGTAAGTTCAGAAAAAAGGGAAACAAGAAAGAAAGAAAATGAAGGAACCAACAAACAAACAATAGACGTAGAAAACATCGAATTGATAAAAGTAAAGAGAAAGAGAGCAAAACTAAATATCAACATTTTGTGTGTACACGTTTAAACAGAAAATAAAAAGAATATACTCAAAATCAGTACCAATAATAAATGACAATAGCCGAGAAATAACGTGTTGCAGAAAACAACGAGATAAAAATATATTTGTCTAATCAATGGTAACTTTTGGCACATAAAGCCTTATTCAAGCAGCTGCGTCAATTGATCGATTCCTGTTCTGTCATTAATGTTGTGACATTGACAAAAATATCAACAGTTCACATTTATTCTTGCTTTTGGTCTACAGTAAAACGTTTCTGAAAATATAACACGTTTAATTTCAAAGCTGACTGATATAATAATCACTATTAATATGGAGAATTTTTCGTTAGGAAATTACTGGAATGAAACAAATGGTGTGTGCATATTCTCTAAGACTTGTGTTCAATGGTTTCCTTTTCCATGTCGTTTGCACATTATGATGGGAAATGGGTTGTTATGTTTTCTTTCTTCACTCTCGATGAATGTAAACCGAGTTATTTTTGCTTAAATTTAATAGAAGGTAAAACGTTTTGTTTTTAATCATATCACCCCAAGCAAGGCGATAACGCTACTGATGTGCAGGGGGCTACGTAAGAGCAAAAAGATTGGAAAAGAGAAAGCCGGAAACCACATCCTAACCAGGAAACAAGGGATGAGCCTCTTCACCTGTTTAATAGACGTGGGTGGAGTGTAAACCGGGCGATAGTTTAGTCTATCTACTCCAATTGAAGAAAAAAAATAAAGAAAAGTGAAAAGATTGGAAAAGAGAAAAACCGGAAACTGCACCCTAAACAGAAAACAAGGGATGAGCCTCTTCACCTGTTCAATAGACGTGGGTGGAGTGTGAACCGGGCAATAGTTTAGTCTATCTACTCCAATTCGTTTGTATCAAAGAATCAGCTCAAATAATAATAATGATGATAAAAGAAAGAGGAAGAAACAACAACAAATGATACAATTAGTAAAAGAAACAAACACGAAAACAGAAATAATATTCAATGATGAAAGATGATTTTAAATACGAAATCTGTTTATATTTAGTAGAGTCTGTAAAAAACTAAACTAGAACGCAAGGGCCTACTTTTGCATAAAACATATGAGAACAAAAGCTTAGATAAATTGAGTGAAACAACAGTGTTAAGACAAACCTCTGCATGGTCAATACACAGAATGTGCTAATAAATCTTATATAGACAACAATAACACTCATTGATGGATACTAGCATTTAGATTAAAGCCTTGAAGAGATGAATTTATTCTTACAGCGTGAGACCGGTGTCTCTTCAGTAAGAAATTTCAAGAAAATATCATAGATAATAGAAGGGATCCAAAATGCAGCTTATGTGACAAATATCAGGAAACCATAACCAGGATGTTTTGAACTTGCGCCAAATGAATCTAAAAATCGCTACTATATACTGGGGCAATATTTACCCTGGACAATGTGCAAACACATAAAAAAATGTTATCAAACATTGGTGTGAGCATGACACACGGTTTACAGAAATACAAGACATCACAATTCTGTTCACAATTCACAAGATAGTATGCCATCTTTACAATCAAGACGTTTGAAGCAAATAGGCCGGATATAATTTTCAAAAACTAAACAGAAACAATGCCTACTATTTGTTCTAGTTTTCCAACCCAGGAATTTAAAATATTATCGAAGTACAAAGACTTGTGAAATGGAAAATAGAAAAATGTGGAAATTGAAAACAAGTTTAGACATAACTTTGAACGATTAGGGTAAATATATATATATATATAAGAAATTATATATATATATATATATATATATATATATATATATATAATGTCTAATACCATTCACTACTGAAACGTATCTATACACTCCCCTGAAGCTTACTAAATAAAAACAAAAATAATACAGAACGAACAACCTGCAATCTTCCGTTGAAACAAACAAAACTCCATTAGCAAAACAGTGAACTTTAACAAGAAAAAATATCACGCTGAATAACTCAGGCAAAGTTTCAACACAAACACAAACAATTATTCGCTAATAAAAATCAATAACAAAAGAATTTTCCTCTGATATAACTCAGGAGCTTTATTCACAACACACTTTTCTTAAAAATCTTATACAACATAGAAAAACCATTTTACTGTATTCTTAAAAATGCTATAATAACTACATATTATAATTTCCAGTTACTCCGAAATTACTTAAAAATTTATAGATTAAATATTATATAATTTCAGCAATCATTTAGCATGAAATAAAAAGAAATCTTGAAATAAGATTAAGAGAAATAATACAAGTAATACAATATTTATTATCAGTAGTATAAGCATGTTATTTCATCGCAGCCAGCGCAATCTTAAGAAAATAAGTGTTGGGATGCCCGCGCCTATTCGGCTATAATGGACTATTCCATAACTATGTAAAGGAATGGTGGCATCTACGTTGGGTAGAGAGTGTGCCGAGCAGCCGATCGATAAGTCAGTGGTAGACTTCCGGTGACGACCCGGAAGTACCCTTTGCTCATACTACGTCTTACGACGGTTGAGACGATTAACCTTTATTCTTGTATTGGATACTAATAACCTTTGTAAATACTATTTTCACGGAATACAACAATTAACCTATTCCTGTTGTTGAGTTATTTATTCTTACTCACGACATAACAATAACGTATGCTGATTGCACTATATTGATTGCAGATAGAACAGAATCTCTAAGATTTGGAAAGCGAGAAGAAATAATTAAGCTTCTGTTGTATGAAGACAGAATGTTTCGAAACCAGCAAGAGGAAAATAACAAGATGTCGAAATTACAGATATTAAAATAATGCAATAAGGAAGATTAATTATTTAGGCAGTTCTGTAAAAGCGGATAAATATACATGCTACTGTAATAAAAGATGATACTTTACAAAAGCCAAGAAAAAAAAAACCAAAAAAAAACAAAAAAAAAACGAAGAAAGTGATACATATATTTAAAGAAAATGGGTTGAACATTTAAAAAAATCTATTTTTTGCATGGGACTGGATCCTGGATAATTATTTCAAAGATAAAAACAAGACAGGAGGATGAAAATAACATATCCAGCATATAAGCAACAAAGATGATTTACTGAAACGAAAATGGAAACAAAAAGATCACCCACAAAAAAGAAAAAAGAAAAAGAATAAAAAACCTCTATAATATTAAATTTGTCTCTAACTTCTTCTTCTTCTTCTTCTTCTATGTGCCCTGTTCCTTCAGGACGTTGGCGATCATCGTTCTCTACGTCTCCCTATCCCTTGTGACTCTTAGTATGTTTGCTCCTGTTGCACCTCGCAACCCCCGTTCCGTTATTCACCTGATCAAACCCTGCAAATATGATATCCGCTGCCTTCCTCTGTCTCTTTTTCCTTCTATTTGGCCAGTTAGTATCAAGTTCTCTTTCCTTATTGCATGTTCCAGGAACTTCAGTTGTCTCTTCCTGATGCTCAGTATTAATTTCCTTTTTGTTGCCATTTTTCCAACACCTCATCGTTGCTTGCATGCTCGGTCCACGACATACGCAACATCCTTTTGTAGAACCACATTTCGGCTGCTTCCGGTTTTGTCCTCATTTTCGATGATACTGTCCAACATTCGCTGCCGTATTGAAGAACTGACATCACATAGCAATTCAGCACTATTTTCTTTGTATCTAGGAAAATTTTCCTGTGTGTTAGTACTTTACTCAGCTTCTGGAAGGCTCCCTTGCCATGCCAATTCGCCTTCGGATCTCTGTGTCGCACTTTCCATCTCCTGTTAGAACACTTCCTACGTATTTAACTTTTTGGACTTGCTTGATTCTGGTATCCCTCACCTGTATTTGGCATTTTGAGTTGCACCTCTTGCTAATGACCATGCATTCAGTTTTCTTAAAGTTTATTTGTAGTCCTTTTTTGTCACTCTCCACCGCTACCTTCTGGTCTTGTAGTTTCCTTTCCGTGTCTACAATCAGAACTGTATCATCTGCATACCTTATGTAGTTCAAGTTGTGGCATCCAAGAACAAATCTTGGCGTGTCATCTAGGGTCATTATATATTCTCGCCGAAATAGTTGAACAGATCTGGTGAAAAGACACATCCTTGTCTTACGCCTCTTTCTATCTTTGTAAATCTGCTGACATCGTTACCTGTCCGTTTGCTGGCAGTAGAGATTCTTGATTACTCTGATGTTTTCCGGAAAATGTCGATGCTGCCGAGCATCTCCATCAATTTTGTGTCGTATCTTGTCGAATGCCTTCGCATAAGACAAGTCAAAAGAGACTAGTGGAGACATCTAGCAACCTACCTAGAGAATATGTGGAAGGGATGACCGATAAGTGGCTAAGAACGTTATTAAATAACAAACTTCCCTAAATGCTATAAAGAAATGAAGTTATACTGTGTTATTATCACTAACGACTTAAAGAGATACGGTATATAGAAGTAAAATAATATTTCACATGCCTGTCTATGTCAGCATAGTAATTCGATAAAGAGATAACAAGTGAGTATGTCGCTGTAAATCTTTTTTCTTGAAGTAAAGGAAACGTATTCATCATTTTCAAAATACTAATTTAAAAACATTGCGCCGATTAAATAATTACTAAGACAATTCTGTTAATACCAAATTTCACGTGCATTCTACTTTGAATACAAACTTTGAAATATACTTTTCTGAATAAGTTTTTGTTTATTTGTTTGAAACCAGTAGTGGAAAAATATTTTTTGAATTATTTATTAGCTGAAATTTATCTGGAAATTGTAAAACAAACAGGATAATAAAAAGCATAAATACCTTAGTCGATCTTGCTTTTTTCCGTTTCGACTCAGCGGGGAAAGTGCCGATGTCTCAGCCAACGGCGACAATCGTATATTCCCACCTCCTGCGTCTGCTATCAATTGTAGCTAAACGCTTGTTTCTTCACTGTTTACTCACTCCAGAGAGATAAAGTATTACGCTGTTGTTTTCCCGTTTTCTTTATTAAGTGCTACTCTCTTGCATTATCAATCCCCAGAGACGAAAAGATGTGCATTTTGACACTTTCTTATTTTGCTCCTGATTTTCTCTTATATTTGCCACAAGTTAACAAAAACAATGCAAATAAACCATTTTTTCTCCGTGTACATCTTGTCTTGTTTAATCCATTAAACTCTTAAAGGGTATCCGCTAGAGACAAAAACATTGTTTAACGAAAACATTTGTGTTTATGTGAGAGATTTTAAAGATCTTACATTTGAATAAGCTGCATGAATTTTGAGCTTGAAAATTTCTAATAATGTCACTTATTAAATTATCTTCGTCAGTGTTGACTTTGATTTCGGTCTGAATAAATTAATCAAAGTTTTAGTTATGAAATAAAAAAAGAACGTGCATCTTCTTAAATTATATTCCACATTATCGCAAGATACGACTCCCCAGAACTTGCTATCTGTTTTTGCTGTGAACTGCATTCTAATTTTTATTTTGTTGTTTAAAATTACTTTCCAGGCTTGATAGCTTTCAAAATAGGTTACGGCATACGGTATGTGATGATCTTTTTATTAAATAATCTCTTTCCCTGAGACGCAAGTTTGTTAGCTTGTTGTTAATATATTCATATTTCTGTGGCCAATGTTCAGATATTCTCCATTCTTTAGTGCCCGTAGTTCAGATCATTAGAGATAGGGCAAGCTGTACAACTTCCACAAAATAGAATCTCACTTATTTCCTCCGTATTCTTAATTTAATAAGAAAAATTAGATGAGACAGATTCTTCTGGTATAGAATAGGCAATCTAACTTTGGCTTTCTGAAATGTTCAGTGTAACTATTGTTTTATCGTGGGTTGATATATATTATATATTATTTAACGCATTCAGCAGTGTAAACACTTAAAATTACAATACCGGGTGAAAATGTGCAGTTTTTTTTTCACCATCGTTATTTAGATTGAACTAAAAGCACCACTCCAATTAGGATATCACTAATTAACTAAAAAAGCTGATCTGATTTTTTCTTCGCATCAATCATTTTTTAATAATTTAATATTACAGTAGTTCATATTGTTATTATATCTATATGATTAAAACTCGAAATGTTAACTTATATCTTCTGAATGTAATCCGGTATTTGCCTAATTGCAAATTTGTCAGTCTTTATGGACGGAAACAGAAAAGTATACAGCTTATGTAAATTACTATAAAATTAAGTTTTAATTAGTAGCTGTGTTTGTAATTACATGAATAGCTGGAATTTGTTTTTTCAAATTACCTTTTTAATTCTATATAATTACCAGCAATTAAGTGCATTGTAGTACATATTTTCGCAGCCTAAAAAAAGTGGGGAAAATATTTCCTAAATAATAAAGTAGAGATTAAAATAAACATGCTCTGGAGGATTTTTTATCCAAAGGAGAATTATCACCATGCACACTGTAAATGAAACTCAAAGCCAGATATTTTTAATATATAGGGATATTTACATGTTACTCCACATTTTGCCTAATTCTTCTTCTATGTGCTCTGTTCTTTCAGGACGTAAGCGATCATGGCTTTCAATGTCTCCCTATCCTTGTTGGCTGTTAGCACACTTTCTCCTGTTATACCACGTAACCCTCGTTCCATCATCTACATGATCAGGTCCTTCAAATGTGTGGTTATTTCAACAGTAAATGAAACAAATTAGCCAATCTAGCATTAAGCACATGTGGTTAAAAAAGCAAGATGGTAAGCTAATTACAACAAATCCATAAACATGTGTAGAAAAAACTGGTGGAAATCATGGCAGAGGGATGTAATGAAGCCGAAATGCGAGGACAGGACCGATAAGATTAGAGAACCATCTTTGGAGTTTATCAAGAATCTCGAAATATATGGCGAGAGTAGCTATAAAAGATCTGGTAGCAAAATTCAATGCATTGATGAATAACCAATTGAAAATGTAAAAGATAGAGGCAGATAAAAGAAAGTATCTGGAACGACAAAATAAAAAAAACTTCTAAGTAACAGACCAAACATTGGATTCAATATTATTGCCCCACTTCATGTCAGTAGAAAGCATGAAATTTCGAAAGCACAATGAATTCCTGAGGGTTTATATTTACAACTTTGAAAACACACACACACACACACACACACACACACACACACACACACACATATATATATATATATATATATATATATATATATATAGTTGTAAGAATGTTGTAGAATTCGTAGTTTTTTAACTGCTGTTCATGCATTTACTTTTTTAAAGAGTGCTCGATACAACGTAGAGCGTTATATTGTAATAGTTGTTACAATGGTCTATAATTTCATAGTATCACTACACAAACATTTTCGCGTTTCGAAGCTAATTTACGCGCTTCTCATCGGGTGACAAAGTTGGAATGAAAATTAAATGGTGAAAATGGTTTATTTGTAGTGATATGATATCTAAGTGAAAATGGGGTTAGGAGCTTATTCTGATTCTGTCGGCCGTATTGTAGTCTTAGAGATATAGGTTAGGAGAGATGGCTTAGTTTAAGACAGATTCCTTATTTATTTTGTCTGGATGTGGTGTGAGTGGCGTCGCTATTAATGAGAACGATGTAAATAAATTTTGTATAGAGAGTTTAGAATTGTCTAGTAGTCCGTTCCTGGTTTTAGTGATGCTGCTATTGGGGTGTGCGGTAGCTTACTTTTGGGCAGTTCGCTTTTTCGTTTACTTTAGATATTTTATATTAGAATATATGTTTTTATTTTTTTTATTTTTTATGCAGTGCCAATAGTTTTTATTTTACTACTATTTATAGGTAGATGGAATTATTGTTGGTGTGGTGTGGTATTCATTTTTTTATTTTTACGTTTTTTGTTCTATTTATTTAGAGGGTTGATTATGTGTATTTATTGCATTTTTGGGGGTCGTGTGGATGGGGTGTCTTTTTTTGTTTATTTAAATCTTAACGAGAAATATTTGCGATGTTTGCATAATACTGCTAGTTTAATATGAGAAGCGCGTAAAGTAGCTTCGAAGTGCGAAAGTTTTTATGTAGTGATACTATGAATTTATAGACCATTGTAACAACTATTACCATATAACCCTCTACGTTGTATTGAGCACTCTTTATAAAAGTAAATGCATTAACAGCAGGTAAAAAAACCTATATGTTTGTACATTTAAATAAACTCATTTTATCATATGAAATTTGTAACGGCATTAATGTTTTAATTTACAGCTCGAGAGCAAGCGATGGTTATATTTTTATAGATATATTTTGAAAGAGAAAGATTTTCCCTACCTTATGTCAAATTGTTATTTTCAATTATGACTCATAATTTTCACTTAATTAGTTTAAACATTACATAACTGCTGTTTAGCGATATAAAAATATATATTGTTTTAGCTCAAAATGAATGTGTCCCCTTTTTTAAATAATTAAACCCTATGGAAAGCAATAAGTTCCCTGAACGCAAGGCGTCACTATGTATCAAATAATATGAGTAGAAAATCTAAGGAGAAAGAATAGAAAATCAAAAATAACGAAGACTAAAAATAACGATTGATATAGCATGTAAAATCTAAAGATCAAAACCGACTGGAAAGCAAAACGGTCGAAGGGAGTTTCACAAGCGATAAGTGCGCGAGAAGAAACTGTTAGCATAGAATTGAAGGCTATGTCGAGCATTTTTAACTATTAAAGGGTGAAACCTCTTTAGAAAGCTAGTATTGGGTATAAAGGTGTAAATCTGGTAAAGCTTAGAAGAAAAGTTTTCATGAAAATATTTATAAAATAAGTGCAGATAGCTATATTACGACGAGTAGAAAGTAATTGAAGCCAAGAATTTAGGCTAGAACCGATAATATTAGAAATACTTCTTTGTAATCTCTAAATCAAAAACGCCAGACCATATCTCACAGCAAAATTGAATATATTTGTAAATGACAGACTTTACAATATCTATGATAAATTCTTTTAAATAATAATTTAGCGAATGAATATAGCTGTATAGTGTACAATGTAAATTTATTTTGATGAAAAGTAAACTGAAATGATTATTTTCGTCATGGTCATTAATGTTCTTTGCGCAATTTCAAGAGGCTGGCATATGAAAAGGTGTTGTCATATCTTGATGAAAAATACTATAAGAATCTCTATTGATTCAAATGTTGTGAGTATTTCAGGAAATCTCGTTTTTAGGATTTGCTAAGTTAAGTCAAGATTCATCGGACTTGTTCTTTAATTTATCTTCCATATTAATTATGATAACTGGATTAAAATTCATGGATATCCGCTTCGGAAATCACTACTCACATAAACGCTAACAAGTTAACGTTAAATAATATTATCATATTGACTGAAAATTACACTTTGAAACAGTTTTGCTTGCGATTAGTTTTGTTCAGATTAAAAAAACAGAAAAATTAACTATGATTATCTAATTTGTAAAATATAACGAGATATTAAAACATTCGATCAAGGTATTCGATACTAAACGTATAATAACGAATCTCAACGATAGGCATAGCCAGATCACATTAAGAAGAGTGGGGACAACATATATTCCATACTAACTTGGGTGCCTTACCTTCACACAAGAAGGAGACCTAAACTTTCACCAAACACATTAATCTGCCATACGAGAGTGGAAGCATGTAGAGTCGGCAACGGAGAATCGGGTAGCTGTGTGCAGCACATACTCCCGCCAGCTATCCTAAATTTAAGTTTGTCTAAACGTGTTAGCAGTACATCTAACCTAAACAAGGCCTTATTCTTTATCACACTTTAGAGGCTTCATCTCCAGGAAGTTCATCGACGTGAGTTTCTGGTAGTGATAATATTTGTGCATTCGCTTGTCGACCACGAAGATAGGCACAATTTGTTTTTAAACTTTCTCTCATTTCCCACAAAACTTCACCTTCATAGACAAAATGTTCGTAACTGTGTGATTTTGTTTATGCAGTTCAGCGGGGACTGTAAGCAAGAAATTTCTCTACCGCATCATTCTCTTATACGTGACTATTTTCTGGTCACCATTATTGACATCGAATCTTGCTTATCTAATTTACTACTTCAGCCGCTTTGAGCCACGTATTTTTTTTAATTTTTTACTTTTTTTATTGGACACCTTCTTGATTTCTTCATTTTATTTTAGTCATTTTAGGCCACTATCTTTTTCTTCATTTGTATTTGATCATTTTGATCCACCATATCTTCAACTATTTTTCTCTGAAGATCCAAGTCATTTTATATTTTATAGAGAAGTTTTACCCTTGAAACCGTCCCAAAAATATATTTCCTTCCCTGCCTTATTTGCTACGCATGATCAGAGTTTTTGTTTATTTCTTAATTGAAAATGGAGTTATATCCTTTTTAAGTAAAGAACAATGAAAAAACAGAAAAGATAAATACAGAAACTATAAGAAACAGAAAAAATAGATATAGGAACTCTAAGAAAGTAAACACTTAAAATAATTTGACAAAAACTAAAACATATAAAGTTAAAAATAAAGCAAATAAAATACAAAATAATACAAAACGCACTAATTAAAAGTTAAATGTTGGTTATCCCAACAAAGATATACGTTTGACCTTTGTCAGACAAGAAGCAAAAATAAAGTTCGGCGTCAAAACCATCTAAAATGTCACAATAAAAAATACTTATGGAATCTTTCAATTAATAAGAATAAAACATTGAAGCTAAATAAATTCGAATAAGAATGCAAACGCTGAACGAAAGAAATTGAAAGGAAATATAGGGAAAATTATATGAAATAACTTCACGGAAGAACAATAAATTTCACCTAGGAGAAAAAAATCTCATAACAAAAGGAAATAGAAACAAAGAACACTGAACAAAATATTTAAAAAAATGAGATGTCTGGTGTCACACACACGCACACACACACACACACACACAAAAAAAAAAAAAAAGAAGTCAGATGTTACACCAGAAAGAAGAGAAAAATATAATTCGGCTAAGCAGCCGAAAGGGGAAAAATAAGATAAAATCTGAAAAGAAAAACTCACAAAAAACAGTAACAATATAATCAATTCTCAAACTTAGTAAGCGATTATAAAATTTAAAAAAAAATTCATTCCCGCGTTTTTTGAGTAGTCTAAAAGATTTCAACCAGTCGCGGACGAAAATCGGTCCGTTACTAAACCAAAGCAAAAGAAACTAACATTGAAAGTGCCATAGAGAATAGTATTATTTATTTCTGCTAATTTGCAGAAAATATGGCACATGGCCAAAAGAACGTAGGAGAGAGTTGGTCTTCAGTCTATCTTAATACTCAAATATTGTTAGCCACAATCACTGTCCTAAACAATACATACTTACTTACCATTCTTACTCCAAGCACCTTAATATTTCAATGTTTCTATGAAGTCCTAACTAGTTCCCAAATTTGTCTGTGCGGGTAGTGGAATAATATAAGAGTGTTTTATAATGATACTTCAATATCTATTTACAGTGAATAAACGTTTTTATGTTAAGAAAATGGATAAAAAGGTGTTAGTAATAAAATACCACACAAGTGTAAACACATCCTTAAATATATTAGATAAAATCAGGCAACTGGATAAAATTATTGCGGAACTAGATAATTAAGAACAATAATACAACCAAATAACATAATCAAACATAAACTCACTTAACAGAATAGAAAATGCAAAAAAAACACACCCAAAAATAGGAAAGGCGTCCCGCATCCGCCAATGAATTGACATCTTTGGCCGCCTAATGAGGAAAAAGAGGGGAAAATTAAACAAAGTAAATGGGAACAAAAATTAAGAGAGACCAATGAAAAGAAACTGAGAATAAAACATAAACTACCCTATTTTGTGTCGCGGTCGGCCATGTTTGGGACAGAAATCACGATATCTTGATGACTATGTAGCATCAAAATGGCACTTCATTCACCTTCTTTTACTTGACACATAAGCGTAAGACTCACCAAAAGTTTGTGAAATCGTAATGGATGGAATAATTGCATTTCCGTCTGAATCTTGGTTTTAATCTAATGCTTAAAGTAAAGATCAGTTGTAAAGAAATAAACTTCCTCCTCCCATCACACCGTTCATATCAAAATTCACTTAACACCAAAAAGAGACAATGATTCCTTACCGAAGACAATAGCGGTACAATATTGCTACAAAAATAATTTGGCTTCGAGGGCAAAGAACTTTCAATAACACCTACAGAAAAACTACGCAACGGGACAACAATCCTGCACTGTAAAAAGAGATGTTCCGGGGTTTCCACTTACGCACTTCAGCAAATGTAGCTTAAGACATTTGTCCAAACACGCTGAAACAAAGTTTTGCTGACGAAAAGAGCCCTTCGCATCACCAGCCAGGTGAGTGATGCTTGTTCATTAGTAATGCGTTTCAATCTTGCTCCTCAAGGCCCTTTGGAGTAAATATTCAATAACTAGTAATATAATGCCATATAGGTTAACTCCTAGACGTGGGAGTAGCTATCAGTCACGCCTTATGTGCTTGATAGCAAACACAATATCTGTTTGATCTAGGAACACGATGCAAAGCGTATGTTGAATCTCTACGCTAGACATACCCAGTTTGTCTTCAGAATTATGGAGGTAATAGATCTCCCGACAAAACATTGGAGCCTTTCATCCTTACACAGAGGCCAACAAGACCTTAAATAAATCCATTATTATAGTGGAAAGGAGAAGAGGTACGGAGATTCGGCAAAAAAGAATCGGTTTGTGTGCACGGCATACACTTTCGCCCCCCCCCCTACGGAAAGATTTCTCCAAGATCACAGTCGGATTTCGACTACAGCTTTTTCTAAAAACTCCGACTATTTAATTTCTAAGAGAATATAAGGACCGAACAAGACGCTGAGAGGCTTGACCGGTCGCCCGTACAGAGGAAATATCAGGGAAGAGAAACTCTCTTCCACACGCCCAACCACAATACAACGGACTTATCGCGGTTGATCTAAACCTCTATCACCGTCTTGTACCCTCTTACCTATTTACCAACTTCATCAATCATGGCTCGGCTCGACACAAGAAACGAAACGTCGTCAGCATTGGCAGAATACCTGGCCGAAGTGGTAACATCAGATAACAAACCTTGGATAGAACGGTTTCTCCTTAACTTGCGAAAAAAATATTCCAACGTAATAACATACAGCAAAGGCGAAAGCGGACAACCATGATGAATGCAGCGAGACTACACAAAAGTCTCCGATCAAACATTCGTTACTTCAATCAGAGAACCAGAGGACTCATACAAAACCCGAACCCAGTTGCGAAAGAACGGCCCGAAACCAGTGGTAGAGATCGAGGTTCACCTCTCTCATATGCCTTGAACTGATGGAAGTTGATCTGCGGGTCTTCATTATCGATTTTCTGGATGATCAGGCGTACCAAATAAAGATTATCTTAAATACTCCTACCCTTCACAACCAAAGTCTGTTTAGAGCCTATGTCACTATAGAGGACAGCTGCAAACGTCTGGCTAATACCTTGGCTGACAATTTGAAATTTTTATTTAACAATGTGAAATTACGAAAGCTACTATTCCATCTCCACCGTTTTTGTTCTTGTATATTAACGTGAGCTCAACCTTGAAGGGTCAAATTTAAAACCCCTGTTTATCTAGTTGTTGTATATAGTTTTCAGCTGAGGAACATAAACGAGCGACTACCTAATATAGTTTTCGTAACGAAAATCATCGAATCACGGAGTTTTGTCCTGCTAACCAGCTTCAGCAGTTCCAAGATTTACAATTTTGTATTGGGAGCCTCCTACTTAGGCGATAAAGCCGGCTAAATTGGCACCAAACCATTGCTCAAAACACGTTCATCGGTGAGCAGACCCTGAAAGTAGTCACGAAAACCTCATGTCTGCCAGCGTTTGTAATCACATGTTGCTTATTCGGTAATGTGATACATGCGATGTGTCTATAAGATGCATTCTGAACTTTCTCTGTAAGCAATTCAGCGACCATATTCGTCACTGCGAAAGCTCTTTTTAACCTAGCCCTAACTACTAGTGTTTCATCCTTCTTGATAAGCAAATTGACCAACTCTTTCCTAGTGAAGGTTATTTCCCCACCATTTAGGGGGTTTTCTCACGTGGAGTTTGCGCTAGTTATATAACTAGATTGAGTCAACAATTATAGTCAGTAACAAACAAATTTGTGATTTTAATTAGTCCTACTGCGTATTCGTAAGTATATTCACCGCCAATTCCCGCTTTAGCAGTTGGCCCTGAAAATCTTTCTTACCACACGATGATGTGGTTACTTTTCAGAATACAACCATCCTAATCTTAGGCTTATTTAAATTCACACGAACCCGGATGAGCCTATGACTGTCTAATCTATAGAATAGAAATTTGGACAACCTATCTGCGTTTTGGTGCATTGGATATCGGCCCGGAACGAGAAATTGGGGAGCCGACTTCGAATTTCAGGTGAATTCATTGCCTTCACTTACGCGCAAATACCCTTGGGAAAGATATTAATCCCTCTATTCCTTCCAGTTATGGGGTAAATAACAGGACAGATTGGGCTCTATAGCCTTGGTCGACAAACAGTCTACCACAGAAAGCAATGTCAATCTTCTGCCCAGTCAGTCATGTCTATTTCGAGACATGATCGCCCAAGCGTGTATAACGTATGGAATTTAATTGATTGAAGCGCCCCACATCGGCTCAACACTGATTCGGTCTAGTTAGCTAGAATGCACTACTGTAACCGAGCTCTCTATATTATTCCAAGTACACGCTAAATCCCAGCGGATACTTACTGACAAGCTCATAATTGCCGATAAAGTCCCGAAATGGCTTCACATCTCCGGTTTCATTACCTTTAAATCCTATGTCGGGGTCAAGTACGATATTACAATCGCCCGCAAAAATACGCGACGAGTTGTCAATAACGACTCGGTCCGCCTAAACAAATGAGATTGCTCCGCATGGTTATGAGGCACATAAATATAAATAAGGCTTATCCTTTATTGCAAAAATGTCCAGCACTCAAAACTTGTCCATTGGATCTGCGAAATCAAGAGCAGACGATGCATTCAAAAGTTTCTTTACTAAAAAGGAAACAAATCTCGAGCATCCAACAAAGATTGTTGAATAGAGGAAAATTGTTTCGACCAATGAATAGACAAAAGATCTCAGGCGAGCCTTGCTCAGCTAGTCACTCACCTCAAGTTACGAGCATTTAAAATAGATTACCAGAATGTAATTAATAGTGTAATAAGTTTTGGAAATATTCATCGAACGTTTCCGCGGTGATGATATCAATGGATTGCCATACATTGAACCTTTGCTCATTACACTGTTTATTGTGTAATCAACAGACATCCCGGCACTGTTCTGGAAGTGGTTAGCTTTAAAAATTTATAAATGGTTACGAAAATGGAGGGGTCTCTCTAAACAAAATTGCTTTATATTCGTTATTTGGTCGTCATACCTATATGCCGTTGAAGGTAAGGATTTAAGAGCAGTTTTTCCCTCCTCTATCGTGTCACATATCTTCCACGTACCCGATACCGATCGTACCATTGTCAACAATCTAAGTATTTTGAAAATTATCATAAACTTCTGTGTCCTTCTCAATTATAATCCAAAATTTACACAAAAAATTACAATATTTCGGATTTCGACTTTGTGAAAAAAAAAAAAAATTTCCTGCTTGTTCCCAGGAGATGTTTTTCCAAAGTAAATATGATATTTTAATTTTCTTTCTGTTCTCTGATAAAGCCAACATTAGTGACTTTTTTCTGCCTTTATATTTTTTGTGTGATTAAATATGTTGAGTAGGTGTACATGTAGAGATAGTAGGTTGTGCGTCCTTTTCCATTTGGACGATTTCGTGATGTCTGGCACTTTCTCCTGACTGCCAATTAACAGAGATTCTCCCTTTTAATCCTTCACCACTGAACAAGTGGCGGGCAACAGCTTTTTGAAAAATTGGGGATTTCTAAAATACTCAACTTGGAATTTAACTGCACCGGTCCCAGTCGCTTTCATACACATTACAGCCGAGGCGTATTTTCTAAACACAAAAAAAGATGATATTGCGGAATCATGGTCATACCTTCAGGGGCATTCTTCTTTAGACAGGAAGAGCAGAGGTGATCAGTTTCTCTGCACATCCAAAATGTTCTTTTTCGACCGCTCACAATGACAGCCATTGTCCCTCTACTACATACAGTTCATTTTTTTCTTTTGTACAACCCCTCGGATGCTATGTACTGTTTTAAAGAAAGCGGTTTAAGATATAAGACTAGTAACTTCTTCCTAGCGCGGCTGGGGTTGTTTTTTTAAGGAGCACAATATCGAGGGTGATGGTTTAAAGTACCTAGCAAAAGTTAGAGGAGCGATAATTTTTTCTTAAAGGGGAAAGACGAGACAGAGGATGAAAGACGGGAGGTTATGTTTGATTAATCTAGCAAATTTTCTTTAAAAACATCAATTTCCCCCTTATTTCGTATGCTGATTCGTATCTCTTATCCATCTTTTGAGACTTACTTGTGTAAGCGGCTGGAGCCTCTCTAATATGCATAGGTGACTAGGGCATCACTATTATACCTGATATTATACAAGGAAATGTTAATCTCCTTTGCCTTGAAAGATTCAGAGAACTGTGATCTATAACTTCCCTTTACACCTAGCAACAGCCGGCTATTCCACTTTATCCTTCGCCACCACCGTATCTACATGCATCAATCGTATCATTGTAACTAGCATGCCATTTGCAGATGCCACGAATATATTAGTGCCGGGCAGAGGTTGATTTTAGTCGACGGGAGCCGGAATTCCAGAAGACTTCTTCTCTGGACATTGTCCAAAATACCCTGATCTTTCACACTCCACCCACGTCTATTGAACAGGTTAAGAAGCTCATCCCTTGTTCCCTGTTTTGAATGTGGTTTCCGGCTTTTTCTTTTCCAATCTTTTCACTATTACGTAGCCCCCTGCACATCAGTGGCGTTACCGCCTTACTCGGGGTGATACGAAAAGAAAAAAAGAATACCTCGTAGCCCTTTCCAGAAACTCCACCTCGTTTATTTTGCACACCGGTAGTCACTTCCATCTACAGAATAATTCCCCGGCCTCTGCTTTGTTTTGCTGATTTCCCTTCTGACCACCATTTTCAGTCACTAGCATTTCTTGGTCTTTATTTTGACCATTTTGAGCCACCATCTTTTCCAAGACTTTATTTGTATTATCGGTACTTTGTCCTTCCATGTCTTCAACGTCTTGTTTTTGCCGTTTTCATCGTTCTTTAGGCATTGTCGGTCACCAACTTTTTTCTTTTATTTCGTTTATCGCTAGCGTCATTCATTTGATGTAGTGATTCCATTGATAAGTATTTCTTGTCTGCTGACTCGGCCTTTGAAACTTTCTTGGATTGAATTCTCTTTATGGATCGACTTTTATTAGCTATGATGCTTTTTATTGAATTACCTTTTACTTTGTTTTGAAAAAATAAAGCCAAGCCAAAATGTTCCATAACAAAAAGATCGGAAGTTGAGGAAAGTAAGCTTTAAGTAGAAACTATTTACGTTCCTTAAAAAAAAAGAACAAAAAAAAATTACGAGAGTAAAAATAAACAGAAAATAAAATGGGTGACACAAACAAAATCAAATGCTGGTTACCAGACAAAGAAATGCGCTGGACTTTAGTGAACCTACATAAAATAAAGTTAGACACGAAAAAATTTGAAATAAAATCCAAATTAAATAAAATAAAAATAAAAATACTACAAGAAAATAAGCAGAAAATGATGCAAGAAGAACCTTACGAAAAAAAAAAAAAAAAAAGGTCCACCTTAAACCAAAAATCTTACTAAAAGAAAATATTAAGTAAATAAAATAAAAGCTAAATATAAACAGTTCAACAAACACAATGAATAAAATAAATGTTAAACAAAGGAGAGTAGACTAGTGTAAGTAAAAGGTACACGATAATAAAAAAAGATTAAAATAAACTGAAATAAACGATACAAACTTAATCTTAAAAATTAAATAAAGATATAAACACTGAAAGAAAAATAAACAGAAAAATATGTAATAAGAAATTTACAATAAAAAGAAATTCTTTCTAAAGCAAAACTATTTTAATTAAAAGAAAATACGATGTAGATAAACTATAAGTTAAAACAAAAGCATTAATACGATAAACAACGAATAAAAAAAGTTGACAAAAATAAAAATATAAAAACAACAGTCGTGTAACTAAATGTTACACTAGACAAAGGTAAATTCGACCGAGAGCCGAGTGGGGAGGAAAAATAAAATAAAAAGAACACACGGATAAAAATTAGCAAAAATAAAACAATTGATTGAAAAATTAACAAATAAAGTCAATAACATAATGTAAAACTAAGGTAGCCTTTAGTTTAATGGAAGAATATGTTTACCACTACCGGGCGTTTATCGGTCTGTTACTGGTTATAGAAATCACTTGAACTATACCGATGTCATAGAGATACCATTTACCATGAAAGTATTTATAGATATGGCATCGAGAATCTACGTTACGCGCATGTGTTGGTACAAATTATAAGAATCGTTGTGACATAACAACATTGGTACTAATATTTATTCACTGGTTATAATAAGCTTTATACACATACCAGATTGAACGAGTGATCCTCTCATGATCACCAAGTTTAGCAACCCGAGCCTAGTTAGTACATTCATAGGTAACCTCTTGGGTTATGTAAGCTTGTATGTGTGGATGGTGTCATTGATACTAGCATGAAGTTGTTACTCGAAGTGCCAATTTTCAATTCCCGTTTATTTTGTTTAGTTCACTGACAGGCAAAATGCCTTGGGATATGTATAATTACAACTCTTCTTTCTTTACTTATTTAGTCATGTATTACTAAACCATCATTATCGAAAGAAAAATCCAAGAATATTTTATGGCTTCAAGTAATCTGCAATTTTACTCTTTATTGATAGAGACAGGAATTTATCTTGCTCTAAAATATTTGCTCAGTTCACATATAAGAAGATGGCTTCGCATTTTAAGGTTTTTCCAAGGTCACTCTTAAAAATATCCGACAATTTTTAAAGCTCAAGAATCTGTTGCGCAGCCTTGATGTAGCTTGGCAACTATTTCGAAGAAATATTATTGCGCATGCTTGAACAAACACTTTCCCGCGAATTTCTGAGTTCATGGAAACGCCATTGGGTGAATTTCTGCATTGCGTGACTATCGCATTTACAGCGAATACACATCTGTTTGGGCTCGAAAATTGGTTAGTCGTCCGCGGAAACTATTCGAATGATGTCAGAGATGATTCAATGAGCAAAGCGCATTTACAAATTTTGCAAACTTAGCCTGGCATTTAGCAAAAATTGTCCACGTTCCGGAAGGTCTTCAACAAGCAAAAGCATCCGAAAATGATGAATGTGTACGGGTGGTAATCAAAACCTAAGAACAAACGACAACGCCTGAATTAGAAAATCTTGGAGATGACTGTCCGGAAAATAAGCAACCATTTTTAATTTCGAAATTGTTCAGCCTTCCATGCCCATGAAGAAAATTAATACACAGACACACGCACAAACACACACACACACACACACACACACACAGATACTCACACACACTGAAACACACATAATGCATCTCCCACAACAAACAGAATAAATAGGGTGATTTCATATAATCGAAAACATTAAGAAGAAGGTTTCATGGCGAAGGTGAAATATGAATTTGTAAACTGTTTTCACAAGTGAAATAAAATTGGAATAAATTTAAAAGGTGGTACATTTAAGTGAATTAGGATCAACAGTCTTGTGCCTAATAGTCAATTTGTCGATTATTACTCCACAGACTATTCATATCATTTGATGTAATGCAAAGCCTTACTGTTAATTCTAAAATATTTCTTTAGGTTATTGATATAAACCGCTGAATATTTACAAAAACGAATTAAAAAATTATTAGACATTATTTAAATTTCAACAGTTTCAATTTCTTGATGTAGTTTAAATTAGATTAATACTTTTTATATTTTCTCGCAGAGTATAACCAAAATTTTACCTTATTTTATACATGATATTTCCAGAGGTAGAAAAATAGATAGCGGCTCGGATTGTGCCACATTCATTAACTTAGATGCTATTACACTAGGAAAAATTATAAATTCATATCTTCTTCTATGGATAACTAACAGGACAGACTGTGACTTATGCTCTTCGTTGACGATTAGACCATGAAAAGAAAACTCTGAATTCTAACTAGTATGGCTGCAGTACTTGTGTGCTGCAGTATAAAACTCTTGATTTCCAAAGCAAAACTTGATATTTAGTAGCAGCCATCGTAGAGAGACTTCACATCCAGCGTGTGTAATTTTTTCTTCTGCAAGTGTTTCGATAAATTTTTTTCAAAGGGTAATTTTTACTGAATAATCAATAGAGTAGCAGTAGATTCTGAAGATGTCCGGGTAATTGAAAGTGATTTTATCATGCCAAGCAATTTAAACCCATATAAAAATAAATTAAATTTGATGAAAAAAATAATGGTTTTACGTCAAAGACTTCTCTAGATCCTCATAGGAATTATGTTTCCGACATTAACTCTTATCAATGCTGGTTATAGTGTCGCTATTAGGTGTTGAGTTTAATATATATATATATACATACGTCTGTGTGTAAATGTATGTGTGTATATAAATATATATATCTGCATATATACACAATTTCGTGCATACGCGTTGCCTGTTGTTTTCGACTTCACACTATAGTAGGGTCTGTTGGGCAACGGCTGGGAGAAAAAAGACCACCATAACGCAATTCTCTCTTCTAAAAAAAGTGGAAACGGCATGCTTTACTGGTTTGCATTATCGCTGAAACCTTCAATACAAACATTTCAGACTGTTTGCGTGTCAATCTGAGGTCAGTGCGAAGGATTCGGAAATAGTTGGATGATATATCTAGTTAACATCTTGGTTTTTAGAATGATCACTAGTGATGACGATTTTATTTTTCAATTAATTTTCTCAGGCGCATAGACAGGCTTACATAAAGTACATTCAGGAGGTAGTGATGCCCTAGGTCAAGTGTGTGACTATTGGAAGGCCTTATATCTAACAAGGCGACACTGCACTATACCACAAATTAAGAGAACACATTCATGACTATCAGACGACTTCTGCGAGAATATTATCCGTTACATCTGTCTATGAAACTCTCCAGACTGCAATTCTTTTGATTAATATATCTCGGGTGAGTTTAGCGTAACACCAACAAAACTCATTCTAAGACCAAACATTAACTGAAGGCAAGGATTATGGTATTATCAAGCAAACTAAACTAGGAGACCATCCAGAAGAGATGCAGAAGATTCAGAAGTCCTCTTGAGGCCCTTGTTTAAAACAATGATGATTTTACTGAATAAATTTACTCTTTAGTGTTTCCAGATATTTTGTGTTATTTCGATTAATATATTTGTTTAAATGAGATGTTAGTTCTGTTTTAACTTTTGCATAACGAAAATATATAAATATATATATAGACGATTGAGGTTAGACCTCAGTGTCCAATTTTATATTTCTTTAAATACATCTATTTGGTTTGTTGGAAAACATTATCATGGATATTGTTTGCCTATGCTCATTAGGGGCTTCAAATCTTTCAATTTCTTCACAGTGAGCCAGCCGATACTGATCGGATACTGCATTGTGCGCAATCCGCCAGCTACAACTTTACTTATTTTTACTCCCCTCTTTTGACTCCTTTTGGCAATTTATGACTCAGCCACGGCAAATTTCATGTTCAGCAGCAATCAACGGTCTTATATAAAAAGGCATCAAATGCAGCAATTGTTTTCGCTCTAGTAAAGAATATGGCTATCTAATTAGCTTGTATGTAACGATGTTCATTTTTCTCAGTGTGATATATACATGCACAAGCGCACACGAAAGCACATGCATAAAATCGATTGTACTCACCTTAGTTTTATTCATGTTAATCCTCTAATAAAAAATAGACCTTTCATATGCGTCCATTGTGGTTATTAAAAAAAAACAGAAACCTGGTAAGAGGTAGATATTATCCACGGTTCATTCATCTGTTGGTAACAATGATTCCGTTGTACCCTAATTCGGACCACTAGTAGGAAATCCATTGTTGGGTGAGTTTTGGTTCATGTCTGATACTTACGTTTTAGTTTCTTTGCAAAAATATCAAACGCAACTTCCGTTCACTTTCTTCTATCTGTCAATCGTTTGATCATTTAAGTCATAACGATCTAGAGACTTCTGCTGTTATTGTTATTGAGCGAATAGCCTTGTTCTTTTCGAAGTTTCTTATAATTTTGCCAGCAATTTTACATAGTATCTGCTATCAAATCCTCTGCATTTGATTTAGATTGGACTGATGTCAACAATACCGCCTTTTGCGTTCGTCTATAATATGCAAATATTTCCCAAGAATCTCCATTATTATTCTAACATGTTGATTTGAATGGTCTTTTCCGAATAAATAATCATGTTTGGACGTAGCTGAATCTGTATTATTTTTACTAAAAATTTTAGCCGACTGCTAATATCTAATATAATTTGCGAACCCATTTTCACTTTCTGTAATATCATTGCCCTTTTCTGTGATATCAAGAAATTCATCAGCATTTTGTTATCTTCAGATAGGTTTTTCTGGTGACACCTTGAGACTATTGCAGCAATGACGCTTAAAACATTATCATGGCGGCACCAGTAACGTATCACAGCGAATGCTTTCAGGTAGTTGTTTAATATGTCTCAAAAGTTCTTTTCTTCTGTCACAACTGGGAATGTACAGACTCTTTCCTACGTGTGAAGGTTTGCAGTGGTGTGTATTGTATCATACAATGCTGCACAATTAAATTTGTATTACAGAAATTATCATACCTGAGATCTCTTCAGGAAATATTCATCCTAAGTTTCTCCAATTTTTTCCAACCACCTGCTGAGGTAAGGCTACAATTTTGCTGACACACTTTTGTACACACCTGCTTTTACTTGATACTGAAAACAATATTCCCGATCTTTACTTATCTATATACTTCTGACTTAACATTTACTCTGCTGTACTGAACATGTTCAAACCTCAATTTCTACTTCTTCAACTTAAGAACCTTTTTAAACACTATATATAATTGCATCCTTTGTCGTCCCCACTTTAAATTAATCAACGAATCTACTGAATGGGTGTTGTTACGTGTTTGATATTCAATACAAAGTTAAACTGCTCAAAAGTCAGTACGGAAAACCCTCTGAAATAGCCATTAATTTTATTCTGCATATTCTTAGCTTTTGTTAATGGCGTATTGATATTGTCATATCCATACCTTGGCAGCCCTGATATGACCACTATGCACTAAGTTGCTTCGAGGTGAATAAAAAATTCTGGGTAGTATTTGCATTTTTTAAATAAATATTGCAAATTTTACCCAGATACTTAACCGTTTTTTAATGAAGGTATAATTGCTCCTGAAATCTTAAAACGGAACTTCTCTTTTGAACCTTTTTAACACAATACATCTTTTTAACATTCATCTGGTTTAAGATGAATTCTTAAGTCAATATTTTTTCTAAACCCTGTAAAATTCAGGAACATTCAGGAACAAAAGATATTGTAACATCATATTGTGCCGAGAATTTCTGTTCGCTTGTCTACTCATGTAATTGGTATGCAAAGTAAAGTTGTTATTTTTGGCATTTAATATTCTACATATGCATGATTTTTAATAAAAAGATGCAGATCAGTATGCAAATTACAAATATAAAAAAGTAAGTAAGTACAACTTTTTAAACAACGAAAAAGTGTCTTACCAGAGGCTTTCAAAAGCTAAGAAAATTATAAGACACACACACACACACACACACACACACACACACATGGTTACATACAAAGAAAATATTATTTACTGTTATTTAAAATCACTCCTCATATATGGCAGTCAAAGCTAAACAATCTCAGAGGTAAAGAAAATATTTGAAGTAACAGAAATGTAGACAGAAAGAAGGATACAGAGATAAACCGAACACGAATAGTAGGGGCAGCCGACCAAATACTTTAGCTATATCAGGTTAGGTGTTCTTCCAATTCAATTTGAGGTATTCGACAAAATCCAAAGAAGGATTATGCAATGTAATTTATTTTGACGTAGCATCTCGTCTTTAGACATTTTTTCACAAACGTATCATGGATTCTTTCTGACTTTTCTATAAATATTTTCATGGCAACAACTCTGATGAGATTTTTTCCATGAGCCCCGTATTTGTAAATTTAAACGGGCTACTAGATTGGCATCTACGTTCAGTCGAAATAGTTAAATGTAACTGCATCTTCTAGTCGGGTAGTTTCATTTCTCCCACTTCTCGCCTGTGGAACTCACTTCTGTTTACTTGCCACCATGATGATTTTCTAAAAATTAAAAGGCAATTCCAATTAGCATCTTCTATCCTCTTGACTCCCTTCATCTTTTATAATTTCTATAACCTTCTACCCCATCTATTCTCTCTCTGTAACCCTCTGAACACTAGTGGCGGTACCTTTTTATTGTGGGTGAAATGACTAAAAAATATCAGCAACGGTGTAGTTTTAGAGAAAATGTAAACAGAAAGCCCACATATGTAATGACAAGAACAGACAGTTTAAACAATGAGGAATAGTTTCAAAAACTATGGCACTCACAGGATTGGTTTAAATGAAAAGTAACAAAAGAAAACGGAAAGCAAGATTCAGTAAATAGGTGGTTGAATGAGTTTTAGAAAATATAAAATTTCACTAAGAACGACAAAGGGTAGAAACTTGTGGAGAACCATCATATTTAAGCTGCTTTGCCAAAGAAATTATTTAGCTACACAATATTTACAGGAAATATCTTTGCATATTTATTTAGCTTAATTTGACTACGCCGAAAATAATGTTTTTTTTTAAACAATCGGCGGTCTACAGTAGCAATCATCTGCTAAATTATCTACTTTCTTTTTCTACGTGAACTCAAATTTAAAACAAAAATAATAACCTCAGCATAGTCTTATAGAAATTTAATTTGTAAATTTAATTTAGTTTTTCATGCTTAAATTCACCAATACAATGCTCTGGGTGCATTCAATGAAGAGTTTAACAATTGAATTTTATGCGTGATACGAATGTATGATAAGTTCATAGTAATTGTAGCTGAAGAAGGATAGATAACGATTAACCAATGACTTGGTCAATTTACGACTGTAGTTGAGCAAATTTCACGCGTGGGAATACTCCCACGCGTGAGAATACTCCCACGCGTGAATATTATGAGTAGACAGTCAGTTGAGTGCCATATGTGATACACGCTTTGGGTGATCTTGTCTCGAAAGAGACATGACTGACTAAGCAGAAGATTAGCTTGCCATTGCTTTCTGCGGTAGACTGGTTGCCGACCAAGACTATAGAACCTAGTCTGTTCTATTATTTGACCCATAACTGGAGGGAAGAAACGGATTAACACCTTTCCTAAGGGTATTTGTGCGAAAGTGAATGCAAGGAATTCAACTAGAATTCGAACACGTCACACCTATTTATCAATCCGAGTCGATAGCCATTGCACCATTAACAGACAGTTCTTACCATAAAGAAATGGATAGAACTTACGTTTTAGATGTAGAATACGGAGGAAATGAGTGAATCAAATATTTGGACTTATGGTGTACCATCTGAAGGTTTGCATTTGAAATAACACTAAAGTAGCTTTAGGGTTGCAATGTTGCATATGTGAGAAAAATGGATGAAGTTAAGTGATTAAGATTTACGCCCCAAAACACGTAAATATTTCAGGCTGGAAAACGAAGATTTAACAGCGCCAGCCCAGATAACATATCGATATTCTATAGGGTTATATGTGAATACATTTACTCTATACAAGGAGCAACGTAACTATTGAATACTTTATGGTTAGTTTTAGATACAAAAATAATTATTAATATGGTTTCTAAGTTCACAGATAATCGGATAGATGTTTATTTTGTCGTAGCTGATGAAAAGACTAAAGCTAATGTCGAACCTTCGCTAAGCTTAATTTTCCCTTATTTCATATTGTATCTGATTTCACATATCTATTATCTTGGGTCCTATTTTCCGTTAGCTTATTATCTTAAGTAAACGATCATTATCATTATTATTTGGCCTTGGCTATTTCTTACACCTAACCCCATTTACGAGTGAGATTCTACGAAAATTTCTCCACTTTGACATTTTATCCATGTTTTTGTCTACGTTTCTTTTTATTTCTATTTGCCTTTTATCAGAATTGCTTTTATTCTATATCATAAACGCTGTTCATCAGGTTTTGCTATTTTTGTGACCTTTTTCTTTACTTCTGTCATTAATTTATCCATCGATTGATATATATTTCTTTGTTCGAAATGTCTTCTGACTTGTTATATATTTCCTTTTAACATCTTACAATTTGCCTAATCATAATATATCCTCATCGTCCTTTTCATATACGTTTGCATTCAACCTCTAATTTTTAAGTTCATTTAATGGTTTATATTTATATAATTCTCAGAAAACTTTTTATGCCGTTCATTAAACAGCTTCGATTTCATTTCTCACAATCCTCTATTGAAATTTCGGTAAAACCTTAATTTCTTTTTCGTTTCATCGTTGTTCTCAACATTATTTTATTCCCTTCTAATTAAACTTAATTCTCTTGAACTGGCTAATCTCGTTCTTATTCTAACATAAGTACGTTTATTTTACAATTTTATATGTGCTCTTTTAAAAAATTATATATATGCATATTTTTTTCTATTGATATGCCCTTTTCTCATTACTTAAGATTATATTTCCTTTCATCCATTTCCAAATATCTCATCCGTTTAGGAATATTCCAAGAATATATGTCCTCTTTCACTCGCTTTTATTAAAATATTTCTTTTTTAAGGCCTTTCGATATTTCTCTTATGATTCTTTTACATGTATTTCATTATTTCGATCTTTTTTTTCTTGTTCAATATATTCTTCACTGTCATTTTGCGGTATTTTCCGCACATCATCATCATCATCATTAGCTTTATTCGAATGCTCTTATTTTATTAATGGCCTTTCTAACTTTCTGAATATGACACTCATCATCTCGAAGCTAATTTCTGCTTCCAATCCATGATGGTTAAACCAATAAGTTCATTTTATTCTCAGAAATAGGGCTGATGGTTCTTATGTAAAATGTTTCTTTCTTTGCATTTCCTATTTTAATCTTGAGCAGTTTTACTTGTTCATTCTTCTTATTTTCAATGTCATCGGTACGTCTATATTTTTCAATTGATTCTCCGGGGTATCTTTCTTTCAGTCTTTTATCTTTTTTTACTTTCCAGCAAAATAGCCAACCCTTAACGTTCTTTCTGTTCTATTTCAAGGAAATTCTCTTGAATATACACTATTATGTACAATTCAAACAATACTTTAAACAAAATAGAATCAATAGTTTGCAAATGTGTCATTGTGAGCATTTACTTGTCAATGAACGAATATTTTAACGACACCACTCAGGGTTCGCTTAGCTTGTATAAATTTAACAATAGCTTTCGTACAGATATTGACTGTATTGTTACACATTAAACACTAAATATCTACGCTAAATCAATAAAGATGCCTTGAATTAGACATTCTCTTACAATTAAATTTAATGTCTATCTTTACTGTTAAGTTTCGTAACTCGAATGACGATACTAGGCATTCCCTCCTTCACGCACAAATGCTTAGCGATAAAGCCACATATACGTATCTAATTTATGATAGGCAAACATCCAAAGAATGTGAGTTTTGTTAAGTAGTTGATTAATTATAGTCAGTTAAATATTTTGGGTGCTGCTATACCTTATATATATATATATATATATATATATATATATATATTTGAAAATGATTTGCTTGGTAATGTCACTTTGGAAAGGGAAAAATAATATTTCAAACAGCACCTTGAAATCATACTGAAAGAAACTAAATCATCTAATAAAATATTAAATCGGATAAAACAGCAATTTTCTTTAAAGTAACACCAAATGAACACAATACTCTAATTATGAAAGGATTAACTAAGAACTATGAAAAAGTTAATAATAACGTGGATAATTGAGTTGATAATACAAATACTTCTAGTAAAATAATAACCGATGAACTAAAAATTAGCTATAGAGTAGCAAAGCTCAGTAAGAAAGAGTGTTATGTCGCCATAAAAGAACATGAGCAAAACTTTACCAATAAGATGATAAATCCAACAAAACCAGAAACTGAAGAATTAATAAAAATGTACTGAAAAGAGTAACTAATCAAATTATGTCATAACTTGGATTAAAATTATGGAATGATGCCACTAATGTAACAAATTGGTTTTGTAACATAAACGAAACAAAAATAATTGTTGTTTTATCCATTTCAATATTTAGGAATACTATCAATCGATAACAAGGATACGAGTAGAGAAACATAATAATGAATGCAAAAGTATTTGTTCTCTTTCATAAAAACACGGTGGGGAAAAATTAAATCTACGGAAAATAACTTTGATATACCTTGGGGTTCTTTAGACTCTGCCTAATCATTTCCAGTTTTCTTATTTGTGCTATACAACTTTACAGCCCATAAGAATATAAATACTGAAGATATTGGATGATAGAGGAATGATGGCCATTTACAGGTTTCAAAATAGATAAAGTTAGAAAGATAATATATAGAAAATTTAAAAACCATAGTTTAAAAGTGTCTCTTAATACAAATATAAAAAGTAGATTTCCATTATGTGATTTTAGATTAAGAAAAGTATATATAGCAACCATATAAAAACCAAATACTAGATCTTTATATATCCAAACAAAAACTAACCATCCTTCATGAATTATTAAACATGTGCCCTCCTCCACAGAATATAGAATTAGCAAATAAAGAAGTGTTTTTTACGCATAGTAATTTGTATAATACTGCTTTAAAAATAGTGGATATACAAAAAAACAAATACTAAATTTGTTAAAAAATAAGATCTACCGTCGAAGAAAAAATAGGAATAGAGATATTGTTTAGTACACGCCTCCTTTCAACCAAATGGTTAGCACTAAATTAAGAAAAAGATCATCACTTTAATTAAGAAACAATTACCGAATAATAACCCTCTATATAAGATTTCCAATAAAAATACTCAAAAATTAAGTTATAGTTGTATGAATAATGTAGAAGAAATTATAAAAATCATAAAAATAATATTTGAAATCAAAATTTAAACCTAAGTGAAAACGATAATTATCCAATAATTGAAATCAATAATGTGGAAAATAATAAAAGTAATTGTAGAAAACCTCTAGAGTGTCCTTTAGAAAACAACTGCCTTAGAAAAATTCATTGTTTATCAATGTACTATGTTTTCTATGGAAAACCAAGGTAATGTGAATATTTATATGAGTAGTACTATAAACTCTGTGAAAAAACGATTTTATCAACACAGGTATTCATTTAATAATACGTACAGAAATAGAATATTGCTATCAAAATATTATTGTTATCTAAAAGAAACAAATAATTTTCCCACATTAAAATGGAAAATTTTAAACAAAGCTGTCCATTATTTCTATATGAAAAACTATATATTATAAAATTTCTTTAGAATAAAAATCTATTAATTAAACTTAATGAAATAAATGTCATCGCTGGTTAATACTATTTATGGTTATTGTAAGACTTTGATTTGTTCTCGCAATGATTGTACTTTAATGTATCATTTTGCCCACGCCAACGAAAAGTTAATTTAATTAGAAAATTAACTGATAAAGCTTTAAAAATTTCTTCCAGTTCTTTTTTTCACGGTGAAATGGACTTTATTAAGATGACACTTTCCCAAATTGATATGCTTTGGGCCTTTTGAATTTTGTCATGCGTCATGTCATCGATAATTTTTATGAGCTTGAGTTACAAGTAGTTATAAAATGTCCAATTTATTTACGACTACCTTACATTGGAACAAATGGTGAGGTTTTAGCTAGGCGAAATTCTCAGTCTGTTGGCAAATGTTATTTTTCTACCAATGCTCGTATAATATTTTTAACACGTCAGATTCTTTCCTCCATTCGTAAGGATGTTTTAACTCCACTTCATATTAGTTCTGTAATTTACAAATTTAAGTGTAGTTGCGGATGCGACTACATAGGCGTAACATTCCAGCGTCTGGATCAAAGAGTTGAACAGCATTTACCTCCCAGAACTTTAGACTCAGCCGCAAGTAGTAGCCAACTTGTGAATAATTTCGGGTCTTCAATAGCACAGCAAGTTATAAATAGAAGGAATTGTGTGGTTGGATTGAGTGGTGAAAACAATTTTATCAAGGTTCCACTCACTCCTTTATCTAAAGGTACTAGAGTCCAAATACATCAGATCACAAAGGACTTTTCTCTGTAAGCAGCGAGAATGCCTTTTGGCAGTGTGATTGCGCTCTAGCTTTTCTTGAATTTTTTTCTTCCGCTCAATTCTCATTTCATCTTTTAATCACGATTTAGAAAATCCTAGAAATTAAAAATTTGATAAGCTCTGGGCAAAACCGGTTGTTATTTTGTCTTAGTTTTTAGTATGTCATCAAAAATCTAATTATTTCTTGCTAATATATATATATATATATATATATATATATATATATATATATATATATATATATATTAGCTTTATTAGCCGTTGCTTTCTGCGGTAGACCGGTCGCCAGCCAAGGCTGTAGAACCCAATCTGTCTTATTAATTAACTTATGAGTAGAGGGAAGAGACGAATTCATACCTTTCCCAAGAGTATATGCCCAAGTGGATGCAGAGAATTCAACTGGAATTCGAACTCGGTTCCCCGATTTCTCGTTTCGAGTCGATATCCACTGCAGCACAACACACATCCAGTAATTAAGTTGATATTATTTAAAAAAAAAAAAAAAAAAAAACACGTATATGTGGTACCTAATGAGGAATGAATACATTTTCGGTGGTAATGTTCAACCAGAATATCAGTGTAATTATTAACTATCACAATCATAGGTAATATAAATTACTAAATATCGATTAGTTTTAGGTCAAGAGCAAAAATATGGAAAACACAGTGAGGATCATACTTTCTGTTTTGTGATAATAGCAAACATGATTAGCTCGTAAACAATTACCCCACTCAGAGTAACTCGGAGGCATTTATTTTATTTTCAAGTTCTTTTAAGATGTCTTCTTGCAGAAAAAAATATTCATTTATTTACATTATATGAAATTTCGATTAAAAAATTTGTCAAAATTACATCTTATAATCTACGCCCCATTGAATTGATGGTGATGCTCATCATCCTTGACATATTTGTGAAAAACATTAGAGTAATTAATACATTCTATTGGCAGAAAACTACCTGCATACGGACAGGTAAAGAAGTCATTAGATTTACAAAACAAAAATAAAAAATAAAAATAGAAAAAAAATTAAAAAAGGGCGTAAAACTATTTTGAGGACACTAGATGTTATGCTAGGATTTTTTATCGGAGGACACAATTTGAACAACATAAGATACGCAGGGGATACAGTGCTGATTGCTGGAACCGAAACTGCAAATCCTTCTACAGAAGGTAGCTGAAGTGAGCGACAAACCAAAGGACATTAAATAAACTGCAAGAAAACCAATAATGCTAAATACAGGTGAGGCATAGTAAAATCACGTAGGTACAAAAACTTAGATACATGGTAAGTGTTCTAACAGAAGACAGAAAGTGCGACACAGATATCTGAAGGCAAATTGGCATAACGAAGGACGCATTCCCGAAGCTGAGAAAAGTGAGACACTTTAAGGAAACTCTCATTACAAAAAAGGAAGAGATTACTTGATCGCTATGTGATATCAGTTCTGTAATATGGCGGTGAATGTTGGACAATAACAACAAAAATGAAGGAAAAACTTGATGCAACTGAAATGTAAATCTAAAGATGGATGCTGCGAATATCATAGAACGAAAATATGAGCAATGAAGAGGTTTTGGAAATAATGGAAACGAAAAGGAAATTAATATTGAGCCCCAGACAACTGAAGTTTCTGGGACATGCAATGATGAAGGAAGGCTCGAGGAGCCTGATACTAACAGGTCAGACAGAGGGAAAAAGAGACAAAAGAAAGCAGCGGATAACAGATTTGAGGGGCCTGTACTGATGGATTACAGAACGGAGGTTGCGAAATGTTACAGGAAAAAGAGTGCTAAAAACGTGCTAAGACGTGAAATGCAATTATTCCCTAAATCCCGAAGGAACAAGGCACGTAGACAAAAAAGAATTTCCCTTAATCGCTGCTGTTTTTCTTTGAATTCTGATATTCTATAATAAGCTTTTGGTTTAGATCGACAAACAGTTGAGCAAATGTTTTTGCTGATATTTATAATGTAAATATGCTTTCCCAAACCAAAATCAATGACAATCACATGGTTGGATAGGGAAATCAGCCTGTATAGACAGATGAGAACAGAAAAGAAACGTTCAACAAATTTGTAAATGTAGGATAATCAGCAAACAGTTTTGAGTAAGTCTTTATTGAATAGATGCGTTCGTTAATATTAAGTCGAGGCTCTATTAGCATTCTTTAATAATTTTAACATATCAGACATAGAATGACAAGATATGCAACCGACAATCATCGAATTTCTTTCTATACTGAATGCAGAATTTGATGTAATTTTTGGTTTTTGAATTATCAATTAACCCCAATAACAACACAATGGAAGAAAGAAGCAAGAAAGCATATAGTTGCCAAACACTCTTCATCAATATATTACCTGTCTAATCGATAAAAAGGATAAAACAACAACACTGTTTCCTTGGTAATTTAACCTTGCCGAAACGCCAAGGTCGGATAATTTCAACTTCATCCACCGCAGAAAGTTAAGACCTAAACAAAGATGGATCCATATTTCGGATAATAATTCAACGATAATACTTAACACAGATATTCTTAACTTGTAATCTTCACACTTTTGCCAAATAAATTTTTTTTTCAATTTTACTGAGGTATATCTGAAATTTGTTTAACTAAAATAATACAGCAAAGTGCATGGCATAAATTAATCGATCTGAATTTCAAAAATATGAGAGACACGGCAAGATTATTAGAGCGTATAAAGCACAAATTTAGTGAGAATGCACGATAATCTAAATGTATTTATGTACAGGCTGCGATGGACAAATTGTCGTCTAAATGGTGTAAAAATGAAAATAAAACTTACATCCTCTTACATCATATATATATATATATATATATATATATATATAGATAGACAGATAGATAGATAGATAGATAGATAGATAGATAGATAGATAGATAGATAGGAAACGCTTTAAATTACACCACTTTTAAAATATTATTTATATTATTTTATAATTTTTCAAAGTTATTTTCATGAAACAAAAACTTGTTTTTCATTAAGAAGAAAGTGATAATACAAATGTATATATAAATAGTCATAAAACACCACATTTAAAACTACACTGTGCACTAAATCTTTTGTAGACTAAATTGTTTGAACATGGCAAGATCTGTGATAGGCCATAAATGTAATAGATTTGAAATCAGACCAACCTGGGAAATCTGAATGTCCCTTATATAACCAGGACTGGAACCTGTCTGTCTGGTCCTGAAACATCAGTCAATTACCATCCAGTATCCAAAGAGAAACCTGGCATTTTCCTATTTAGATTTTCTACTAGTGCACATGATAATTGAAGCATCATAGTCTTTTTTCATTTAAAGATGAATTGTTCTATTTGTACTGAGCTAGCAGTTGAAACAAGTCATAATCTATTCCATGATAAACAGGTTGGATAAATTTCTGTTGATAATTGGATGCAATGGCTGTAAAGCTTATTGCCTATAGAACAGGACGATGAGGAGAAAATACAGACTATCTGTTACCATCACAAGCAGGCTTTGTTGACTGTTGACTAAGTATGAGTGGCTTGAAAAGAGCTGTTGCAATCGATTTAAAAATCATAAGAAGCAATTCAAAGGCGGTGTAAATGCAATTTCATTGGAGTTGACAGAAAAAGCAAAGGCTAAGTTGGTATTAATCCCAGGCAAAAATGTCCGCCCTAATTGCCGAATACGAATCAGCAAACTTCTTCCCGATAATAAAAAACAAAGGCGTGTATTTGATGAGGAAATACAAGAGCTTAACACATTTACTTTTATGGAAACAGAGAAGACAAATATCAGTGAATGTTTTTCTGCTATTGGAGTTTCTCCACTGAAAAGAATAGGGCTTCACTATTCTGGAAAAGCCCGTTTAGGCAAGAGAAAACAATGCAAAGTATTAAAACCAAAATCAGTAAGTCATTAAACATTGATTCTGTGCTGTTGAATGATGAACATTTAAAATTCAAAGATGAGAGGTTAGATAAAGCTAAGTGCTTTGATAAAATGATCGAGGTTCTTGCAGTAAAAGTGTTGACTGTGCAATCAACTAAAATGAAAATACAAATCTTGACACTTGCCCCTACCGATTGGCCACACAAAAAAATCAAGGATGTATTTGATGTTTCAGAACATATTGTACGCAAGGCGCGCAAATTGTATTTGGAAAAGGGTATTTTAGCTGTGCCAGAACAAAAAAAAGGCAAGTCTTTGCCTGCTGATATTGTTCAGTTAGTGCAAGTATTTTACCAAGATGATGAATATACTCGACTGATTCCAGGCAGAAAAGAATACGTTAGTATTAAACATAATATACAGTAGCCTAAGAGACTCATATTGGACAACCTAAATGAGCTCTTCAGAGCATTCAAGGAAAAAAACCCAACAGTATCGTTGGGTGTTTCAAAAATGTTGTAGTTTAAGTCCAGAATGGTGTGTCGTTGCTGGTAGTGGAGATACACATGCTGTATGTGTATGCACTATCTACCAAAACATCAAAATTATTACTGGAACCACTGAATGTACTGTATTAATATCTCTTGAAATGTATTGTCTGTAATACCAGTAATAGACTGTGTATGATTCTTAGGTGCCCAAATTGTCCAAAATCATCAAAGAAGCTGGAAGAATTTATTTATGACAACCTTGAAGACTGTATTGATAATGAAAAATCTACTGAGTTCTCCCAATGGATAACAACTGACGGATCAACTTTAATAACACACAAGGAATCCTGTCAAGTTTATGCGGATTTATTTATTTTGCAGTTGCATGAATTAGCACCTCATCTTTACTTGGCTAAATCTCAATCCAGATATTTAAGGCAAAAAAGGGAAGATATCAGTGATAGCGAAGGTTTATTTCTTGGGATTTTTGCCGAAAATTACAAGTTTGTTGTTCAAGATGAGATCCAGATTTTTCATTGGAGAACCTCTCAGTGTACTTTACACCCAGTGCTACTCTATTTTAAGCTTCAAACCACAATTCAAAGTCAATATTTTTGCATTATTTCAGTGACAACTCGCATGATGTGGTGTGGTTATACCGACCAAGCATAGCGCTGGACGGGATGTTTGCCCTCTCACGACCAAAAACAAATGACCAAAACTCGTTGGTGCACATCCGGCTTCGCGCAGATGTTCCGGTTGAAAACTAAAAATTAATTAAATATTAAATTCCAGTTTGCGAGGCTACGCGAATTTTATTTCTCGGCCAATGGAAAGCCCAGAATAAAATACGGATGTGAATTCCCATATGATCTGCTGCGATCCAAATAGTCGAAATAAAAAGCCAATACAGAAAGTATCGCCATACAGAAAGAGAGACAGACCGACCCAGACAGACTCAAGAGAGACGAGCGTAAATAGTATCCCCCTTGACTAAGTCAAGCGGCTTACTATGCTCGTCTACCTTCCCTATCCTTTCCTTCTTCGCTGTCTCAAAACTACTTACTGGCCTGAGGATTGGATACATCAGAGACATTCCTTGCTTACAACTCTCCCACATAAGTATTAATTCTATTTTCAGCATTATATTGCCATGAATATCTTAACGGATTACTTAAATTGTAAAAACTTTAATATATAAAGGATTACTTAAATTTTTAAAAGCCTTAATTAATATATGTATATATAAAATGTTATTTCTCAACTCAATTTGCTTTTCTTGGTTTATAACCTTTATTTATGACTTATAGAGGGCTATCTACAACGAGGCCAAATTCTGTTAATCTGAAACAATATGCTAATACCCTACACAAGAACGGACTCCCCACTATAGTGGCTTTTGTTTATATGGTACAGAAAAAGATTATTGAGGTGATAAAGGCTAATTTGCCAAATGTTAAAAGTATTGAATATTTTGCTGATGGCTGTGCAGCACAATACAAAATTATAAGAACATTGCTAATTTGTGCAAACAACAAAACGATTTTGGACTTGATACAAAGTGAAACTTCTTTGCAACTAGTTATGGCTAACAACCATGTGATGGCATAGGTGGGACAGTGAAAAGGATAGTCGCAAAAGAAAGTCTACAAGGACCAACTTCCAAATAAATCCTTTCCACAGAATCTTCGAATACTGCAAATCTGCAATTGAAGGAATTAAATTCATTCTGATTGAAAAGGAGGAAGTTGAGGAAGCAAGAAGAAGCCTCAGTATAAGATTTGAAAATTCATCCACAGTTCCAGGAACAAAAGGTTTACATCAATTTATTCCAATCGAAAGAGATAAAATAGCCATGAAACAATGTAGTGAAGATGAAAACTATCATCTAATATATGACTTGTCTATTGGGGTTGAAGAAAATCTAATAAAATTTGTTCTTCCAGGATATGTTTGTTGCAGGTATGACAATAACATTTGACTTGTCATGTTATTAGAAATTGATATGGAGAATAAGTTCCTGCTGATTAGGTTCATGCACCCAGCTCTTCCAACACATTCATTTTATTGGAAAGAGGATTTTAAGGATATATGTTTTGTGCCATTAGCAAATATTCTGTGCACTGTTGATGTCCCTACAACACCAAATGGTAGAGTTTACCATTTGTCCAAAGTGGATAAATTATCCGTGCAAAAAATTGTATAAAACAAATAAACAAATTGTAAACAAAACAAACAAAACAAATTGTATACAAAAAAACAAAAACAAAAAAACACACACAATTTGGTGTACAGCGTAGTTTAAAATTTGTATATATATTAATATCACTTTCTTCTAAATAAAAAAATGTTTTTGTTTTATGAAAATAGATTTGAAAAATTCTAAAAAATATGAAAAAAGAATTTTTTGTAATTGATGAAATTGAAAGCATTTCTTATGTATAAATATATATAGATAAATGTTTAGTGCCAACTACAAATATTATAGGTCTTAAAAATTCACATTCTCTTTTTTAAAAAAAATGTATTTTGTTTCATGAAAATAATCAAAAATTTTTTTTCAAAATTTTCTTTTAATTTCTTGTTTAATGCTACAAATATTCTATGCTTATTGGATCTATGTTGATCATCATGCATGAGTCAATTTTTATCTATATATCTATCTATCTTACGAATGAATATATATATATATATATATATATATATATATATATATATATGTTGTGAGTGAAACTTGAAACATAATTACACAGTTATTAATCTAGAATTTATGTCAGTAATGTAAAAATATCTCAACGAAACAATTGTAATTTTGTTTACATTAGTAAAATATAGTATTGATATAAAACCGTTTAATTATGTATTGAGCTTTTCTCGCAATGTAATTGCTCTGGACAATATTTATATCTATTTTTATCTAATTGATAATTTATATTAATTAGATGAAAAATTTTGGATTATCCTCTCTCCGTCTTTACAGGCTGGCATTCTTTCCTTTTTATATATATATTTCTCTCTATATATATGTATAGGGTAGGTATGGATGAAATAAAATTCCGTATCCAAAGAAACACTATTTCTAAAAAAGTGCCCAATACAAAGTAGAGCGAATAATTAGGATTTCTAACATAAATATGTTATACACTCACTAAATAATAGCCAGTTTGTTTAGACACTATTTTTGTCTAATTAAGTGATTTCTTTTTTAATTTGGAAAATTTGAAAATGTTAAGTCTAGCCAAAATCTCTTAATCAGGGAGGCATTGTTACATAAACAGAATGGACCAATCAAAACAAAGCTATTTCTAATTTGAAAAATATAAGAACAAACACTAAAAATAATTTATTGGGGCATTAATATTAATATTTGATTAAAATTGAGATTAGCATTATTAATCGACTATTAGATTCACTTTATTTTTATTACGAATTTTAAATTCTAAGTTTAAAAAAGCATTGGATTTAGGTTATAAATTTATTTAGACATTAAACGAGTAAAAGAAGTGGGTGTACACATTTCCAAATCTAAAGACATCTACATATGGAAAAAATAAACGAGTATATATACACAAACGAACACACACTGGCACACATACATATGCACAGACGTATATACGAACAGCTATTTAAAAACATAAATGTCTAAAATTTGTTTTTATCGACATGTTAATATATCTGTTAAATTTCCAAGTCCACGTTTGGAAATCGTCTGTAAAAACTACAACATGTAAGATATAACTCACAAGATGACAAGTGCCAAGAATCAACGAGGTCAATTAAGACGAGTCATATTTCAGAGGCAAATAAACGTGATTACCTTTATACTCAAGCACATACACTAGCTAAAAACAAAAAACGTACACGACAAAAACTCCACAGATCACCATAATCACATGCATGAAACTATTTATGCATAACTTCTGGCACAAATATACGCAAATAAGCGCAGGAGTATTCACACACAAGCATACACGCATATAAATGTGCATAGTCGAGAAATATAAATGTATATACATAAATATATATTGGCTAGTCTTGAATCTTTTAAACACTCCAACTTGAAATGAACCACATAACTTGATTAAGCACAGTGTCGAAACAAAATGGCTACTTTTGTAATGATATCATGACTTATTTATGTTATAATTTCTAAATAAATATTATATTTATACACACGCACATGTACCCACACACAAACAAACACACACACACACACATATATATATATATATATATATCACAAAAAATTGAGAGCAATGATTTTTTTCTAACATGCTATGTGCATTGATATTTGATGAGACGTTTTTAGAAATGGTTTCTTGAGTAAAATTCTTATTTTTCAAGATCCTAACTCATAGATTAACATTCGTCAGTGGCTGTAAGTAAAACATTTAATACAATGATGAATATATTCAGAAACTTTTACAATAACATACGATGCCTGACTTTACATACTTACTTTTGAAATATAAACAGATACTAGAGAAACCTCATCACAATTTATCATAGGTCAGTCAGTTTCAGTCTCTACATTTCGTCTTACACCCGCACCCACTTGCACAGACATACACTTCCGCATTTAAATAACAGGCTTTTAGAATTACAGGTTTTTTGCCTCGATGATAATATCATGATTTCCCTCGACGTCAAATTTTCTCAATTTCAACAAAACTAAGACTATCCAAAGTGAACCCATTCATTTGTGTTATATCCTCAATGCACGTTATATAATAAACAGTACGTGTTGGAATCCAAAGTCCTGAATTCTTCCGAGAACAATTACAATGTCCAGCCTTGTCTTCTCTGCCACAAAGACGTCATCAGCTTTGTGTGACCATGTGACAATTTAAAGACACAACTGGGCCATCAACCACAACGCATTGGTGCTGTTATCATATCATCTTAGCGAGCGTGTCGTAAATTTTAATAGCTGGGACGTTCGTCCTTACTTGCAAGGAGTTGTAGCTAAATGAAAGATAGCGCTGAATAGAAAACATTTTAATGACTTCACTGATGGCCAGCACAAGAAGATAATAGCCGATCTCTGTGGTTTGTTAATGTCGAAGAATTTAATGGTGCGTCAGGGGAAATTTAAACTTGTCAGCAAATCAAGAGAAGGAATAGACGTTGAGTAAATTTAACAATAAGCAAAATAGAGCGGTTTTGATATAGAGTCACATCGTGGGTCAATCTTTGTCACCAAAAGAAAATATGATTGAATCAATGACATGTATCATGTAAAACTCTTATATATATATATATATATATATATATATATATTTGTTTTTGCGTGCGTGTGCGTGTGCGTGTGTATGTATTCATATCTATCCACATGCTCATATGTGTGAAGAATGAACATTTAGTTTTATAACTCTATGCTTATATTTATTTTATCGATGTAGCAGTTATAGTCAAAATGTTGCCCGCAGGACGCACAATGTCTGTTTGTCTTTCTGAAAGATAAATAAAACATATTTCTTTAATTTTTAACCTAACTTGTTGAGCACATTTTCACTTACAGCACACACATAAAAAATGATGATGTCCAATATTTCATTGATTTTGTAACTTATAGTTGAAGTTAACTTTTTCATCCTATTAAACTGTAAGCAATTGTTACAAAGAAATATCATGCGTGTAAAAATGAATTGCTTTAGAAACAGGGCTTTCATAAAAATACTATTTTTACTATGGATAAGACATATAGTTTTATCTAAAAATTGTTTACTGCATTTACAAATGAATAATTAAACAATATTTATATTATTTTAGAGATTAATCTATGTATTAAATGTGTTAAATAAACGAAATTAAAAATTAAGACACAATGATTTCAATCAAATTTTGACAGCAAAATATAGTAGGATCAATTGGGCACTGTCTTTGAGAAAAAGGCCAACATGACGCAATTCAGACTTTCAGAAATTTTGAAACGACATGTTGTACTGCTCGGCATTACCACCGGAAACATTTACGAGTGTTTGGGTGTAATTCTGATGAAAGTAAAGATGATTCGGAAAGAGTTGAAAAACTCCAGTGGTGATTATAAAGGTGTTTGATGTGGTTACGCGTGATGGTAACGGTACGCTTCTATTCATCTTTGCACACGAACTCAGAAACAACCCGGAAGCCTACATAAAATGACTTGAGAAGTTAGTTAGAAAGTAGCCGCTGGAAGATTATATCTCTTTTAACAGGACTCGGAACAATACCACTCAAGCAGGAAAATCTTGTCCTTGGTGTCAGAAAAATTTTGCGACCAAATCGCACCTTACGCCTAACCACGTAAATACCAAGATTGCAACCCTTGAATATTATACGTCGTTCCCAGTTGAGCGAGAGACCAACAAACACCAAAGAGAAACTGAAGGCAAGGATTAATGCTTAATTCACCAACGTAAGCAAGCAAACCGTCCAGAAGTGATGAAGGAAATTTTGATGTTGTGTGGAGGTCGTGGTTGAAGACAATGACAATTTTAGTAAATAAATATACTCTTCATTGCTTAAAAATTGTTATGTAATTTTGGAAAATGGTGTCCGTTAAATAAGTTGTCATGGTTATTTTCATTTTGCATCATTTAGGCGAAGACTTTTCTATTGCACCCTGTAAATATATTTAGATTCTCATTTATATTAATCACTCATTTAGATTGAAATCAGTTCCAAATAACCGTCAGTATTTTTATCATTTAGCAGTGATTACTAGCCTCCATCCCTCCATGATGAGTAGACTGTATAAAAACACAAAGCCCTGTGTGAATTTTTAGAGGGTTGAGAAGAATTACAAATAAAATTAGAATATATTTCTTGCTTCAACGGAGTTATAATTCGAGACTACTTGCAAGCATAATCTACGAGAATTGTATATATGTATATATATGTTTTGATAAATATTCATGGAAGTATTTTAGAAATATGGTGAAAATAAAACTTTCACCAGTTTTTGGCATTTATATGTAATAATTGTGCATTTAGTGCTACAATCGTTATTTTAATACTGATTTCATAAAAAGACGACAGCCAATGTGCCTGTATTAAGCATCTATTTATTTATTTTGTAATAATGATTTCTTTCTTGACAGGAAGTGTAAACAAACTGTCCGAATATTCTATGTATCCGAGCACAATCGGTTATTTTGTTAGTCCTTATCCAGAATATCTTATTTATAAGTGTTCTAGAGTGAATGAATTCGTTTTATTTTTTAAAAGTGATTAGCACTTTCTGCGTGTTTCTAGCTTGGATATTTTTGAGTTTTGGATAGTTCTTTTTTATTATTAGATCTTTTAATATTTTAGTTGTTTTATACATGTGGATGTTTCTACGCGTATGTTGCTAAAATAGTTTAGTACGATTCATTATGTGTTCAAATAAGTCATAATTGAAATATTTGTCAGAGTTTGAAGCCAATGGTAGTTTTGTTGAATAAGTTTACCCTCTAGTATTTCAAAATATTTTTGAATAATTTTAAAAAATATATTTCTTAAAAAAATATGTGAGTGTTATTTTCATTTTTGAGTAATTAAGGCAACAATTTTAATTACGTGATTTATGAGGTGTTTTGAAAAACCGTTATTAACTACTTTCTGTTTCACGTTGTTGAGTTCTTTAAAAAACGGTTAGTAGAAGGAGTTTCTAATGCCTATTTTAGACCTTAAAGTAGCTTCATTCGTAAAATTACGGTGGCATGAGTTTCTACTTTTGGGATTTTTGTATAACAAAAAAGTGTTGTTATTATATTCTACAATAACGTCGCGGAATGGAAGCTTGATTTTTGACTAAGTACATGTGTAGACGAGTTCGAATTCCAGTTGAATCCATTGTATTCACTTACGCGCAAATACCCTTGGGAAAGGTATTAATCCGTCTCTTCCCTCCAGTTATGGGTTAAATAGCAGGACAAATTGGGTTCTATAGCCTTGATCGGCAACCAGTCTACCGCAGAAAGCAATGGCAACCTACTGCGGGATAATCTTCTGCCCAGTCAGTCATGTCTCGAAAGAGACATGATCGCCCAAGCGTGTATCACGTATGGCACTTAACTGACTGACATGTGTAGAGTTAAAAATGTGATTGAACTATTTATTTCTTTTGTGGATTGACTAATCGAGCTCTGCATCGTGAGAAAAGACCACATGAAATTATGTCCCAGTGGGTTTCAATTCTCTTAACGTTTATCTCCTTTTTAGCATATGCTTTTTTGACAATTTGTAACTTATAACACTTAGATGTCGACAGCTGTAAAACCCTTTCTATAGCATTTTCAGTAAAAAGGAGGAAACAGTGAACAACAGCACGTATCAGTCTGCTAAAGACCTGAATTAACGAGGTAATCAGCCAAGTGCAATTCTGTTCTTATCAAAATTGCTTTAACTTGGTATTAAAGATTTACAAATATACTGTGCCTAGGCATGAGAAGATATCTGCTCTACTGCTCTGTAGAGAGTCCGCTTCTCAAAAAGTCTACCTGTACTTGAATTATATACACCAAGTTTCTCCAAGCAGACATATATAGACAGAAATATAATTTCATTCGTTCTCGTTGTCTATTCGAATGGTTCTGAGTATCAATTTTTCCTTTCTATAATCTGTTGGAGCGTTCATCATTCCTTGTATTATTAAATCTTTGTTTTTATATATATAAATGCAAACTTGTCACAACTCGTTTCGAAAAACCTTCCACGTATATACGCGGAAGGAAAAAAATGGTTGCAAAAAAAGAAAGAGATAAAAACATGAACATCAGCCAGTACATAGACGAGTAATTAATAACACAAAAGCGCTCAATAAGTAAGCAGAGCAGAATAAGTAAATTAGCCTGGTGAGCCAACAAACCTACCAAGACAACCTTCCCTGAAGATCCGTTTAGCTGAAACCTTGACAGTTTTGTTGGCTCACTAGGATTATTTACTTAAATATATATATATATATATATATATATATATTAAAAAAGGATGAATTCAAAGATGTTGAATGGCCATTTCGATATGAAGATCCCCACGGGGAACGACACATCACCTCAGCAACAGAAAAAAACCTTTCAGAAACCCTTTTTTCTGTTGCTGAGGTGATGTGTCGTTCCCCGTGGGGATCTTCATATCGAAATGGCCATTCAACATCTTTGAATTAATCCTTTTTTAATATATATTTGCTCTGTAATATTTTATTACATGGAGCTCTCTTCCTGTATCATTTTTTAATATTAAAATAAACTTTTAATATTAATTGGGATCGGGTTTTTTGGAATTTACCTTCCTGCTTTTTCCCCTTGGATTGAAGTATCTGAATTAATATATATATATATATATATATATATATATATATATATATATATATATATATTAGTATACACGTAATATAATGTGAAAGTTGGTAAGATGATGAAAATATATATCAGCACACGAAATTTCATTATCTTTAATAGCTGACTCTGATTTTTTGTGAAATGTCATATAATACTAAAGTTTCAAATAAGTAGACAATATTTGAAAAGAAATCATAATGTATGTTTCATCAGTTTAGATTCTAAAATAAATGAAATAATATATGTCACAGCCAGTTATCACAACAAAATTCAAGCGTAAATTTGTAAATTAGTTTTAAGCATTTGAGCAACAACTATACATAATGTCGGAAATTGTAATGAAATAAAACAATGATTAAAACACGTTAAAAAGCGCGATTTTTTGCAAAATCTTTAATTTGTAGAATACTTTTATAGAGAAGCAAAGAACACACGACACCAAGCTTACAAAATGAAACAGATATGAGGTTTACACCCAATCATAAAGAAGATAGCAGTAAACCCTTCATCTAAGCCACGATTATTAGTAATTAGTTTATTATTTCAACCTTTTACCATTGTTGGGATAATACAATGTAAAATTTCGCATTTTAATTATGATCGTCTTATATGCGTTTACCTTTAAATGTTGGTCACAACACCTATTTGGAATTGAAAATAAAATAGAATACTTTATTTACATGAAACCTCGCAAATCATAAGTTTAGTCTCATAATCTCACTGAAGATCATCGGCACCCGTTAAACAATTAACGCGTTTCAGAATTAACATAGTCATCAATCTAGTTAAAGCCTTCATTTCTCATTTTCGCTGATTGGCTAGAATCGATCAGAGGGACATTTAATCAGCTTTCTGTGCGTGATCGTTTGGATGTCTAACTTGACAATATCAGTGCTATTTATTATTTGATATGCGATGATGACTGTATGGCGTGATAATCGAAAGGGAAACGGATGCGTGTAAATTTTCGAGCATGAACCCGATCTGTTTCAACAGGATATAACGTAAACTACAATATATTTGTGCCTGTATTTGGAAGATATAAATTAAAAATACCAGATAGTTTCGAAACGATCTAGAGGCTAACCCAAAGCAAAATATTCTCAACTAATGTAAATACGTACTTACTGTGTGCACCAGAAGCGAGTGAGTGCCAACACGCCTTTGAAAATTATAGAATTGCATTATTGAATAAAAAATATGGATATCAAATCACAGAGACCATATCATGCAAGGACCACTCATCTTTGACCGTTGTTGACTGGCTCTACAGAAGCAGAAACAACACTCTCAGCTGGCATTATGAACGCCACTCACAACGTCTACGAGATTTATTGACTGGCTATACCAAGCAGAAACAAAGAACCAGTACAGAAATCACGAAACATTACCTGAGGACCACACAGCTTATAGAGAAATACAAATAAATGACACAGTCAACTGAAACCATAACACATATAACCCTGTGGTCTAACTTAATAGAAGCACAAAAATGTCTTAAGAAACATATACCATATAGACCACAACTAAAACTTTTTAAAGCTCTATCAAAACATAAAAAAGTGCTGTTTCAGATTAAAAAATTATATCACATGGACCCATACATCTCTAAACATTGTTGACTGTATTTTTACAGAAGCTCAAATATAGATATGTCACAAATAACCAAAAAAGAAGACCAGTTCGCTTTTTAACATGAAGACTGGCTAGATTTATTGACTGAGTTAACAGAAACCCTATCATTTTACATTTTTGGACATTGTGGACTGGCTCTATACTACCACCAAAATAACTGTCTCAACAGAAACCACGATATTTGACCACCACGCCTAATCGAATATTGTAGACTGGCGCTACAGAATCATACACAAAGATCTCTTTTAATTAATAGAAAACACGTCTCTTGGGTTTCAAACCCATTCGAGCCTTTTGAACTAGATCTATAGAATTAAAAAAATGAATTGTCTCAGAATAACAGATACCACATCATTCGAGGACCACATTTCGAAATTTGAAGATTGGTTTTATGAAAGCACAGACAGAAAACCGTTTCATAAAACTGAAATCACAAAACTTGATATCGAAACATATTCGCAATTTGTAGTCTAGTTCTATAGACACACCAAGAAGGAACAGACTCAAATAACAGAAACATTTTTAGTATCCCTAACTACTTATACAAACACAATAGAATCAAACTATGAATTATCTCAGATACGAAAAACTACATCACCTGAAACCAATTTTTCTGAGGACTAGTCTTCAGACATAGTTTGGTAATTGGATCTATAGAGGAATAAACAAAGGCAACATTTACATAAATGAAAAAAACCTCAGTTGAGGATGGCGTTTTTTCGAATTTTGTTTTCCCGCTCTGTAGAAGCACGAACAAGAACTGTCTCCCATAACACAACTAGAAAACTGAAAAAAAAAAACAATTTATCAAACATTCAAGAGTATCTTAATGAATGAAATAAAAGTACTGTCTCAAAAAGTCTCAGATAAATGAAAAAGATTCACTTAGAGACTACACATTTTCAAGACGTTAGTAATTATTCTATAGAATCATAAAAACCTGTCTCACATAACAGAAAAATATAATTTTATTAACACAGTTCATTTAAATTAGCGCACTGCTTTTACAGAAGGACAAATATAGAACTGTCTTCGATAAGCGACACGACTTTTCTTGAAGTTAACGTCTTCCAATCGGATAGAATGCCTCTATAGAGCCAGAAACAAAGAACAGTGCGAGATAACAGAAACCATAGCCCGTTGTTACTGCAATGTTTTTTAACATTGTTATCTGACTCTATTGAAACACAAACACATAGATTTCTCATATAACAGGAATAACATATGATGAGCACTTTTTCGAACAGTATGAGATGGTTCTATTGAGAACAGAAACTGCATCACTTGAGGAGTGCACACATTCGAAACTTCTGGAGAGGCTCTCTTGAATCACAAACAAATAACTGCCTCAGGCAACAACATCCATTTTATTTGAAGACCGCACTTCTGTAAAAAATGTAGACTGATTCTACATAATCACGAAAAAATTAACATGTCTCAAAGAAATGAAAACACGTCATGGTCTATCAACCTTCATAATATCTTGTTTTAAATAACAGCAAACACATCACTAGCAGATCACACATTTTTGAAGCTACGGTAGTGGCTCTATATAAGCACAATCAATACTTTATCTAGATAACAATAATTGACGACCACACATCGAATATTTTGGATTGCACGATAGAAGACTAACAGTAAACACATCACTAGGGGAAATATCTTCTTGGTTTGTCTACTTTTACTGTAAAGATGCACAAAAATAACTGTCTGAGAAAAAGAAAAAACATCATTTGCTGACCACACATCTTCGCACCTAGTGGTCTGGCGTTTTCAAAGTGTGAACAAACAACTGTCCCAAATCAGAAACCACACAATTGTGGTCGACACATATTCGAACGTTGTGAACACGCTCTATAAGAACAAACTAAGAACTGTCTTACTTAAAACTAGCAGCATCATTTGATTCCCATTCGTGTTTGAGCTTTGTTTACTTGGACTATAGAAGCACAAAATAAAGAGAAACCACATCACTTGTGGATTAACCTTTTTCGAACATTTAGGAATGCCATTATAAAAGTACAAAGAAAGACGAGTCTCAGTTGCCTTAACCAACATCAGATAAAGACAAAGCTTCTTCTAAATCTTTAATATAGCTCTTCATAAGCACAAACAAATAAGTGATATAGATAACATAAACCACATCAATTCTTCTTTAAAAATGGTGGACTGGCTTTGAAGAAACAAAAACAACTGTTTTAGATAACGGAACCCACATTTGTTGATATTTTAACATCTTCGGACCTTGACTGCATCTATGAAAGGACAAAGAAATAATTGTCTCAGAAGAGAGAAGTCACATGTTTTGGTAATGACACTTCAAACATCGTTGACTGGCACTATGGAATTACAAAAATAGAAGTGTCTCATAAATGTTAAACCAAATCTGGTGTGAACGAAACTTCTCTAAAACTTGCGGACTAGATATTTAGAATAACTTGCAAACAATGGTCTTCACTTGAGGACCCCTATTTTTTTAAAACTCGAGGACAGTCGAAAAAACGCAATTAAAGAACTGACAGAGACAACTGAAACTACATTAGTTGATTGTATTTGACTCCTAAATCTATGGTCTGGATATATAGAATCACTGACTAGTAATTGTGTCATATAATCAAAGCTAGATACTTGAAGACGTTTTTTGAAGCCTTGTGGATAGACTCTATAGAATCACAAAAACTGTCTTAGACAACAAAACAAAATACTTACTAACCACACTTCAAATCATGTGATCTGGCGGTATAACAACACACATTAAGAACTGTCTCGGATAACAGAGCCCATATCTCTTAAAGACAGCACGTTTTCATTAGTTGTGTTCTGGCTTTATATAAGGAATGTTTCAGAAAACATACGTATCAGATGAAGCCTACACTTTATCGACTATTGTAGAATGATTCTAGAGAAGCAGAAAAACGGTCAGAGATAACAGAGCATAAATCAATAGATGAAACGTGTGAACAGACCCTATAGAAACAAAAAATAATTCCAATCACAGAAAACAGAATTCACTTTTCTTGATGTTCTCACATGTTCTAAACATTGTAGACTTGGTCTTTAGAAGCACAAAAGCATATCTGTTTCAGATAACAGAAACCATATCACTTCACGACCACACTTCTCCGAACAATGTGAACTGGTTCTAAAAAGAACAAAGACCTATCTCATAAAACAGAGAAGAAACCATGAAATATTTGTAGACGAAACAGAAGGAAGCTACGTCCCGTCGATTAGAAAATGGTTGGAGTCGAGTTACCAGGACAGAATCGATTACATTGCAGATTCCCCTCTGGATCCTGGATTCAAAGCAGTAGCTTTATCTATTGATCCAATATATACGTTCCACTTGAGGTAACTTAAGAGGGTAAGGCCGAGAAGGCGCAGTGTATTGCTTTCGGAGAGATAACCTCATTGCGGATCTTGAGAAAGACCTTCAATCTGTGAGGTACTGGAGTAAAATGACTACTAAATTTTAATGCCTTCAAAACGAAGCTGCTATTCATCAACCACCATAAACAGTTCCTACTGCCACCCATTAACATTGCTTGAGCTTGACTGATTGCTTATTGAGGCGGTGGTGTCGTCATCTTAAATGAATATTTTGGATTTGATGATATATAATCGTGCTCACCCCAATGGATAGCTGCACTGCAAAGACACTAAAACACAAAGAAAGAAAAAATGGTGAATAGTAGATAATTACCGATATTGCATTTTAATTTTTGGATATTAAATTTAGCTGGGAATCATGAAGCAGTAGGGAATTGTAAGCGGGATGTGCTGGAAAAGAAAGTGTTAACATAGTATTTATAGTTAGCAAAAACAACTATAAATTGATGAAATGTTTACATCAGTTTAATACTGCGGTTTGATTTAAAAAGTCGAGGTCCTACAGAACAAATTCTCTCCGAGTAATTATATACACATTCTTTATATTTGTATAGGAAGAGTTATTAAGCGGAGGCACACACACACACACACACACACACACACACACACACACACACACACACACACACACACACACATATATATATAAATATTTAAAATTTATATATATATATATATATATATATATATATATGTGTGTGCAATTTGTTATATATATTACTTATATATTATACATGGGAGGTACATATTTATATATTATATATGCACAGTACATTTTAGAAAGCGCTCAATATCTTTGATAAAGCTAATATATTTAGTTAGATTGATGTGAGTTTGTGGACCCGTTTGTTTGACGATCGCAGAAGCGTGAAACCCAGGGTCACAAACTCACATCAATCTAACGATATATATATATATATATTTCTACAACTATACATACATACATATATATATATATATATATATATATATATATATATATTAGTTTTAGGCCATAATTAAATTATACTAGTACACAGTTGTATAAAAAAAAAGTTCAATACATTTATATTGTAGAACTTTTAAATATTTTTTATTTGGAAAGTAGTTATTTCAGCTACCTAGGTTTAACCTTTCCGTACAACAATTTTTTTTCTGTTTTCAAACCAATAAACAGGTTTTTTTTTACGAACGCAAGAATTTTTGAACAACCGAAAATTTTCAAAATTGTCGAGTAGCTATACAAGCATCTTACAATTAGTAGAAGTATAAATACGTGTCATGTAGTAATAACATAATTAAATCCACTAACTGGGATTTGTTGTGGTCGTACGGTAGCAGTCTTGGCTATCTCACATTTTACTCTTTCTCTGCCTATCGATCTCTGTCCTTCTGCTAGGCACCTCTTGTGAGGGAAAGTATATGTAGTTGTATGGATGAGTTTAATTCGTTGTATGGGGGATGCCACCCTGGCAATAATAAAAATAATAACATTATTTCGTTCTACCCACCGTTTAAATTAGAAGTAAAATCTAAAATAGCGCAAATATTTTGATTAATTAATCAATGTTCGTTTCCGACTTCTTGACGATCTCTAAAGCAAGCATTTCCATGACAAAATTATAATCGGATTCTTTCAAATTTTGCGCCTAATGTCAATAAGAATGTTAATAGTAGACCTAAGAAAACGAGATTTTACTGTTTTTCCCTAGGAGATTGTTGTGATCCACGGAGTTTTTCTTGATACCGAAATCAAAGAATTTCTTGAAGATAACAGATATATATTGCAGCCCGGATGAATGCACACTCAATTTTTGAAAGCCACAGTATATCCGACACCATCAAATAAGCTTTAAATCAATTCCCTTTCAGGCATCGGTTAAACAACTTTGCCAAGATTAGAAGTAATTTTGTCTACGTGTATCATAAACAATCATTAGAATTTTATCCGGACTGTTAGCCTTGTCGACATTAGATAAATTTAGAAATGTTTTCACCCAAATTTGACAAATAACAACATGTGTATTTTGTGAAAGGAGATAACTTAGGTAATTGCCCTTGTTGAATGTGGAGTTTGAGCAACTGGCAATTTACCTATATTAATAAGTATGTTTTCCAGAACTCCCCGAAATCAAGTCTTCCATTTTAAACTTTTGCTTGGAATGACACAGCACACCTGCCCTACTCTTTATACTTTTACTGATTGCGAGTTTCTTTGATAACTGCAAGAAATCTGCTACATTTCTCTCTGTGATATACGTTTGTGTAGGACATTCAAGAATGTATTTATCTCGAAATGAGGACAGCTCTTCCTGGGTGTTCTTTATGCGAAAAGTGTTGGACTACTAACGCCTCTTGATGAATACTGAATTCGACAAATACATGAATGTTAGTAGATTATTAATCAGGTAGGTTATCCTCATTCTTTCCATTTATTTTGTTCTAAATTACAATTCAACTAAGAAGGATAGAATGTGAAGTTAAATAACATTCTATACCTAAGCATGGATCTCTGGCGTTGAGACAAGTTAGCTTTTTTTTTATAAGCGTTTCACCCCGAGCAAGGCATTTCACTGCCACTACAGTGCAGGGGTCTACATAGAGTGGAGGAAGGATAGTTAAATATAGGAAATGTCAGAGGGTGGGTGATAAGCGGGTAAGGATAGCGAGAATGAGGGTTGGGTAGATGAGAGTATTCTGAGAATAATTGGAAGTTAGTGTGATAGGAGGTGTCTATTGACCCTACATTTGAACACCTGGAGATTGTAGCTGTTGGGAAAGCAGACTTGTGGGAGCGAATTCCACAGGCGGGAAGCGCAAGAAAAGAAGCTGTTAGAGTAGAATTTACGGTTACATCTTATCTGTTTAACTATAAAAGGGTGGGACCTAGTTGCTAATCTAGTATCTCGTGCAAATTCGTGCTTATGTGGCACCAGTGATCTAAGTTCATTGGAGAAGAAGCCATGAAAGTACTTGTAGAAGAAGCACAGGGAAGCCACATCACGCCGTTACAGATTCTCCTTTGTATTTTGTCAAGAAGCCCAAGGAGAGTAGCAGGGGCGCCCGAGCAGATATGGCAGCACTATTCAATACATGGGTGGATGGTAGATTTGTATATGTGCAGGATAGGTTCAGGCGGGAAAAACTTCTGGGCCCTGCACAGAGAGACGACTTTCATAGCGACAGATTTGGCAATGGATTCAATATAATCATTCTATTTGAGGTCCGCCGAAAGTGTAAGGCCAAGGAGGCGTAGTGTTTTACTCTCTGGGAGGCAAGCCTGTTCCATGCTAATGGGAGGTAGACGCGATTGTGCATGGTGGTTAGTTGATAACAGCTTTGTTTTAGAAGCATTGAAATTTACTAGCCATTTCCTACCCCAGGCCACTACTTGGAGGTCCGTTTCAAGCTCAGCAGCAAGGTTCGGTTTGTCGCCCACACCGTGTTTTTGATCGAAGCGAGAGTAGATTGTGGTGTCATCGGCGTACATGCCTACTTGGGATCTGTGTGGCGTCGGGGAGATCATTAATGTACATTAGAAAGAGCGTGGGACCTAGGATAAAACGTTGAGGGACGCCCGCGTTCGTATGGTAGTTTTGGGAGGCATGCCCATTTAATACTACCTTCAATGTGCGGTTATAGAGGAATGACTGGATGAGGTCAAACAGATGTCCAGTTATGCCGTAGCTCGGCAGTTTGCATAAGAGGCCAGAGTGCCAGACCTTGTCGAACGCTTTGGATATATCCAAGGCAACGGTTCGGGCTTCGCCATTCTTGTCAAGAGTCCGGTATATGTACTCGGTAATGGTCGTTAGAATATCAGCAGTAGACCTGGTGAAGCGAAACCCGTACTGTTTGTCAGAGAGAAGCCTGTGGGCCGTGAGATGCTGAATCACCTCGGCGTTGATAATGGCTTCGAAAACTTTGCCGAAGATCGGAAGGAGACTAATAGGACGGTAATTGGCGAGATCTGAGGGTTCCCCAGAATTCTTAAATGTAGGAACTACACAGAAGAACCTCCAACAGGCAGGAAAACAGGAAACAGGTAGGCAGAGGTTATAGAGTTTAGAGAGGACAGAGGAGAGTTCTGGGGCACATTTCTTCAGTACTGTGATTGGGATTCCGTCCCCGCCGCTCGCTTTGTTTGGGTCAAGTTGTGCAATTATCTTGAAAACCAGCCAGAGTGTAATGTGAACGTTATGTCGTTGAGCCTTAGTTATGGGTGGGAAGTCGGATGAAGGTATTCCTAACGAGTCCAGTGTCAAATTGGTGGAGAATATACGGGATAAGCATTCAGACTTGTCCGCTGAGGTGGTGAGAACTTCAAATTCATTGATTAGTTGGGGTATTGAAGTCTTGCTCGTGTTGATCACACTTTTGCAGAGTCGCCAGTAATCTTTTGAGCCGAACTTATAGGATGCTATGCGTTGCCACATTCTGGTCTGATTGATTTATCCCATTTCTCTTCAGTTTGTTTTATTTTGTATTCTTTTTGATTCTTATTTGTTCTATTTATTTATTTTTTGTTACTAACCTAAGTTCTCTACTAGTCACTCTTGACTATGATTGAGTAAATTGTTTTTGATTATTAAGTTTAGTTTCAAGGGTGTTGAAGGAATTCTAGTTAGTCTTAAAGAACGGCCATGTTTTTTTTTTCTTCTTCTTCAGCTGGACACATGGCTTCGAGATGTTTCCCCCCTCTCTCTATCCTACAGTCTCTCTCCACCTCTCCCTGTTACTGCTTACGTACGGACAGCTTAAACTAGCCAGAAATATATCTGAGGGAAAAAAAAACGAAGATAATTTGCGAAATTCTCTTAACTTTTTTCTGTCAGTTGGTCTGCAAATGGTAAGTTTTAGTTTGCCTGATTGATTTATCCTATTTTTCTTTATTTTTCTTTATTTTTATCCTTTTAAGTTCTTATTTATTCTATTTATTTATTTATTTATTTTTTGTTACTAACCTAAGTTCCCTACTAGTCACTCTTGTAATGCACTTCGACTATGATTGTGTAAATCGTTTTTGATTATCAAGGTTAGTTTAAACTTATACTAAGTTAAAACTTAATAAGCTTCAGTCATTTTTTTAATTGGAGTAGACAGTACCTACTATCGCCCGGTCTCACAATCCACCCCCTTCATTTGAACAGGAGTAGAGGTGATCGCCTTGTTTCTTGTTTAGGAAGGGGTTCCCGGTTCATCTCTCTTTTTCGGTCTGAATGTCGGTTCGGCTGGAAGCTCTTTGCAGTTGGTGAGTATGACGGCAACGTCTCTTCATTTGAGAGTACCGGGTTGGCAGTTTCCTGGTTGCTGCTTCCGACTTGTAGTTAGGAGCCCGAACTCTTGCGTAGCGTCTTGAGATGCTGCTCTGATCATCAGTTGAATATTATCGGGGTTTCTGTAGTGCCTTTTCATGCATGGACGGGCGTCCCTGCATGATTTTCCGATGGGCAACCCCGAGGCCACATTAATCTGCAGGCGGTGCCATTCTCCATCCTACACCTGCTGCAATTAGTGACCATCTGACCCTACTCAAGATCTCTCTCTATCCACAGCTAAACCACCACAAAACTAAACCAGCTAGTCATAAATTGCCCAAACCTACCTGCGTTTCCTTCACAAACATACGAGGTATCCGCAGTAACTTTAATAACTCTTCAGGAAGGACTCCAATGCATGGGCTTGGTGTATATGACAGCGAACACCTCCCTCTAGCAAGGGTCACATCTCTTGAATACTTGGATCATTCTTTCATGTGCTTCCGTCTCTCACTCCTAAGCTCGGTTAGATATCTCTTCTTCCTCTAACGCTCCCCATCCTCCTCTGACTGTTCGATACTTGGTAGCATCTCTATCAATATCGACAAGGCCATTTCTTCTCACTCATCTGCCCATATATTTGTGTTTGGCGATTTTAACGCCCACCACACCAAGTGGCTTGAAAACTCTGTCACCGACCTTGCTGGGATACGCACCATGTATTTTTCAATAACCCAAGCTCTAACGCAAGTGGTGGACTTCTCCACGCGTTTCTCTAATAGCCCTAACTGAAGTGACTCCTTACTCGACTTCTGCTTTACTTCCATTCCAGACTCCTGCACTACCAGGCAGCTCTGCCCCCTCGGAAACTCTGACCACGCCGTAGTTTCCGTCAACATCTCAATCCGCGTTAACTCTACCCAAGAAAACCAGACCAGCAGAATATCATACTGCTACCAGAGAACAGACTGGGACTCGTTCCGAGACTTCCTCTGGGACGTCCTCTGCAACAACTTCTTCGATCTTCCTGTCGAAGATTGTGAAGGTCTTCTCTTGGGTTAAGGCTGGCATCGATGCTTTTATCCCGGCCAGGAAATTTCAGCTAAAATTAAATTCGTCCGCCTGGTTCTCACCTGCTTGCTCGGCCGATATTGCCCACCGGAACCATTTCTTTCGGCTCTATCGAAGCTGCTCGTCGAACCAAAACAGGCGCCTTATCGCCTCAGCATGTCATAAATTTAAAAATAAAAAGAATTGAAAGAAGTCGGGTTTGGCAAGGATTTCTTGGAAATGAGCTGACACTCATTACTACTATAGTAAATCTAATATAACATGATATGTTATTAGGAAGTGTTACAGTAACATATTTGTAAGGGGCGTAGATTGAAACTTAAACGCAAAACATGTTGAGGTAGACCCATAATGTTATTGGACGAAACCTCAACACATCAGAAAAGTTCCTTTTAAAGTTTGACTCATGATTATTTCAATAGCTCATATCTGACGGGAAAGAAATGCAAAATCGTAACCTTTTTCTTCAGAATATTTTCGCTTGGAATAGAAAATTACTGATAATGAAAATCATTTATACAGTTAATAAAACGTTTTTCAAGAAGGAATAAAACTCCAAGTCTTTTCTAAGTATAAACATTTTTGTTTTGTCTGTTCCATATTTTAATTTTCATTGCATCTTTGAATCTTTTTTCAGGATTTTATTAAGAGTACTGGAAAATTTGTTTCTCGTAAGACTGTCAGATGACAAGATTGGGCAAGCTTAAAAAGGACAACGACGCTTAACCTGCCTAGCGAGTGTGAGTAAATTGAGAGCGGATGAATGGTTAGATGTGATAAAAAAATAGAAAATTGTGAATAACCATGATTGTCAATTGCCTGAATGGATATGGCAAAGGGATGGTGTCAATAAAATTCATTAATTATGCCTACTCCAAGTCTATTGTATTGTTTGATTTTTTTTGGTAAATTCTTCTAATATCTTTATCAATTTTCTATAATTTATATGACATAGCATGTTCATGGTACTGTTAAATATTCATAAGATATTTTGCTGTGAATCTCGTATATAAAATAGCTTCATGATATGCAATTTACTTGAATAAATAACAACTTAATCAGTGCAACAATATTGTAGATTAATAGATTGATTGTTTTTTTTTTAAATTTTTCTGAGGTTTATCAAAATTTGCAGGTTTGATAAACTGTAAAAACACATTTTCGATTGTAGGAAGTTGTTTACACTACCCGCTCTTCTTAAGCTGCGTCTCAATTCTAGAGAACTGGTGTTTTCATTGTTGGAGAATGGATTATTTGATTCATGATCCTCATTATCAGCTTCATCATCATTGTCATCATCAATCAATCATTTTGAATCTTTTGCTGTACTACTTGAGATTTCTATGTTAGACATCTTTACAATTTACAATAAATGATGAGGTTTGTTTTCGTTAGATGAGATATAGCTATGTATCATATTTCTTAAATTTTTGGTCTGTGCAGTTACTGTGTAGTATGCGTCATTCTGTTAAAGCCCTAGCCGTTTATCAACGTTTATTAATAAATAATTATTATTTGCACAACTGAGTTTAGTTTTAGTAAGATTAATAAATATTTTGTAAATTATGTTGTGATTGATCTTATTGTTAATTAAAATTTGTTTTCTGTTTTTAGGTTTCCTAAAAATGTTATCTGTACATAGAATATAAATACTGCTCAGCATATTAGTTTTTTATGACAACTATTTCCCGTCATTGTTGTTATATTTAAGTAGTCATAACTAAAGTTGATTCTTTAAAGAACGAAGCTTTAACATTTTCATTATTCGAATAAGGAATTATGACATTTAAGAAGACAGTTGTATTATTTATGTTCAGTTTATATTAAAAAAAGGTACCTAATTATGTAAAACTGAGATTTGAAGCAAGCAAAACAAAAGTTTTTAATGATAACATATAAAAAGAGAAATTGATCAAACATTAGATAATCTGTATTTATATACGCACGAGAAACCAGGAAAATTATCAGAGTTAAAGAAAACAAATCCTCAACAAAAACTTCTATTGGTGTTTAACTAAACTTGAATGAATGGAAAACAAGAACACTTCCTCTAAATAAAGTCAGAGTAAAGAAAATGAGAAATGAAGACAGGAATAGAGCAAAAGAAAGATGGATGAAAATTGTATAGCGGTAGAATAATTGTGTCGATCAATGGTATACGTGAGGATTCAAAGCCAACTCTGTCTTTTATTGAATTAAACCAATTCTCGAGGGTATGTCTTTAATAAGACGATACACAACCTGTTGTATTGTGATGTGCCCCACACATCATCACAGTAGAAACAGTCAGAGGAATGCTCAGATCTGTCAGATAAAAGTGAAAGAGGATAAAACAAACTTGATAGTATTTCTGATTTTACTTCCCTGTAGATCAGATGGGAATTGGAAAATGCACAATGTTGTCGGCATAGTCATTGTCATTATTAGATTGTCTTTAGCCTCGGGGTAGTGAATTTGGAATTTCTGGGTAAGCTGATGCCTGAAACAAATCAGTCAATATTTGAATGATATAGTGAATGAAAGAATAATTTATTGCCTTTTTCTATTCGATATCTTGAAACAACTTAATCACAAAACATTCACCGAAATGATATACAAACTTTTTCCGAACAAATAGAGATAAGTAAATAAAAAACAAATCACCAACATTTCTTTATTTATTTTTTGTGAGATTAGTGGAGAGAAGTTATCAGAATTACAAGGATTTTTGTTTGGTTTTAATTTCTTAGTGAAGTTTACATGGTAATTGTTTATCATATCACTTAATTATAATTAGATATATAAATTTTAAATTAATTTATTTTGAAAAAATACATTCTTTTATTCAGCAAAAATCTTTAAATTATAATCCCCTGGTGGAAACATGATTTAAGAATCAAAATATTTATCAGAATATATTCAAATCTACAAACACTTTTCTTTCAGACGCTTCATTTTCACCTCATGCTTATAGTCTGCGTCTTATTCGTTTAATCTTCATATTCTTTATCTACTTTTTCTTCTTCTTCTTCTTCTTCTTCTTCTTCTTTGTTTTCTTTATTCTTCTTTTTCTACTTCTTTTTCTTTTTCTTCTTCTTCTTCTTCTTTTTTACCTCATGCTTATAGTCTGCGTCTTATTCCTTTGTTCTTCTTATTCTTTATCTTCTTCTTTTTCTTTTTCTTCTTCTTCTTCTTCTTCTTCTTCTTTATTCTTCTTTTTCTACTTCTTTTTCTTTTTCTTCTTCTTTTTTTACCTCATGCTTATAGTCTGCGTCTTATTCGTTTGTTCTTATTCTTTATCTTCTTTTTCTTCTTCTTCTTCTTCTTTTTCTTCTTTATTCTTCTTTTTCTACTTCTTTTTCTTTTTCTTCTTCTTTTTTTACCTCATGCTTATAGTCTGCGTCTTATTCGTTTGTTCTTATTCTTTATCTTCTTTTTCTTCTTCTTCTTCTTTTTCTTCTTTATTCTTCTTTTTCTACTTCTTTTTCTTCTTTATTCTTCTTTTTTACCTTATGCTTATAGTCTGCGTCTTATTCGTTTGTTCTTCGTATTCTTTATCTTCTTTTTCTTCTTCTTTTCCTTCTTTATTCTTCTTTTTCTACTTCTTTTTCTTTTTCTTCTTTTTCTTCTTCTTCTTCTTCTTCTATGTACTGTGTTCTTTGAGGTTAAGAGTTGGCATGACACTTTACAATTATCTATCTTTTCTTGCTCATAGTATGTTTTATCTTTTTGTTATCAATTTCAATAATTGATCTGCCATGCATTGACAGAGGACTATCGGGTAAAATTCTTAGTTTCTGTTTCATTCAATATGAACTCTGAGTGTGGAATTATCCAAACGTTCTTTTACAATTGAGAACCCTAGAAAAATCAACTGTCTCTTTCTGTATTATCGTCTCTTTTGAGTCAATTTTACTTAAAACTTCCTCGTTACTTAAATGTTCTTAACATGTTATTCTTAGCACACCACTGTAAAACCATATTTGTGTTACCTTAAGTTTCTTGCACGTGTGCAAGGAGATTCCTCCGCATTCATTGTCATGTAGGTTTATCAATGTGACTTTAGATTTTTGTGTCACATTTTCTACTCTCTGTTATAACACTTCCTAGACATGTCAAAATTATTACATGCTTGATTTTGTCAACTCCAACTCGTAGATTGCATATTAAGCTTTCATTTTCCATTTTGTCGTTTGCGCTTTTCTTTCTGCAGACAATCATACATACATTCTTTCATCTGATTATTGATGTTTATATTTTTTTGCACACTTTCTTTTATTATATTCTGTAGGAGTTCTAACAGTTACTCTTGTCTATATATTATAACACTTTATCATTTTCATAAATGAAACTTTTAAAATTGTGTCCACCGAAAATTGAATTGTAGTAAGACTACTGATTGTTTCAGCATGCCTCACCTTCATATAAAAGTGAAATAATTCTGGTGAGATGATACGTTCAGGGCACATACCACTTTATATTTTACTGTCAAAACTTTATATTTGCGTGTATATCAATAATTAATATTCTTTCTAATATTTGTATGGAATAAGTAACATTTATCATCCCTTGTATATTTATTCCTTAATTATTTATCTGCGAATCTTTTTCTGTACGTGGACATTTTCTTTTATTCACTAGACTCAGTGGTTTTATAGTTCAATGATTATCACGACTGAAAATCCTAGATCTATAACAGTAGTTCTTGTCTAGAAAATGTTATGGTTTAGTGATTGATTTACCTATGACGCATTTTCAAACTTTAGCAGATTTTTAAGTAATAAAATATTTTTAGATTGTAAGAATGTTTAACTGAAACAAATCTTAGTAATTAGTCGATTAATGGAATGTCAGAGGAAGAGAAGTGGTTCATTCATAAAATTCCCAGGATTATTTGTGAATATAACAAACCCGACTAGAAATAGAACTCAGCTCACCATTACACTACCAAAGCTTCCAAGAAAAGAGCTTCTGGTACATCCGACGTCTTGAACAAGTTTGATATTGCCTTACTTGGTGATCATACAAGAATCTGTGTTTCAGTGTGATATAAAATGATGGATTTACAGATCTGCCACACAAAATATTACAACGGATTTTTTTAATTTTTATTGTTATTACTGTAGTATGTAGTGCACAGTAAGAAGTATAAACTGACATATGCATTACTGATATTTTAACTTTCCCACAACTTCCTCCCAATTTCTTTCTTGAAGTCTATTCTGTTCTATACTCAAATACTAATTTTTGTCCCATTTCCATCATATCTGTTATTAGTTGTTTTTTTCTTTTTCTATTCTTCATTGTGATTATCTAAATTGCTTATGGTTGTGGGATCTCTTTTATATGATAATGGGCCTGACTTGATTATACATATACTCCTGCAATAGTCAGTTAACGGAAAGATCCGTAAATTACCAAAAGATACCGAAGTTTCACGGAAAATACAGCATCAGTATTTCATAGTAGCTCTGAGCTACACTCAGTCAGAATAGTATTACACAGCCCCTGTCAGCTTCGAACGTGGACAAACTAATTATACTACAGATCCACTTCAAAGACTTATATATATATATATATATTCCTTACTAATAGTATTCCTGAATTACTAGCCTGCGTTCAGGTTTGTATTTTTACGTTTAATATCCTTATTTTTCTATCTCAAATATCTGGTATGTTGTTCATCATCTTGTGCGGTCCTCACCAGGAATCAACAACACCTATGTGTCTAAATCTTCTCTTAATGTGTCACACTTTTCAAAATAAATTGACACATCACTAGAAGGTGGTTGCTCGCTTCAGCAGTCTTCATTTAGCTGGTGCTGTTCAGTGTAAAACGGCATTATTAAATCTCTACTTGATTGTTAAAAATTACGACCAAGTTTTTTTGCTCCTCTTTCAGTCCTTCTCTACGTACAAATACATCTAGGGTGTTCTTGAAATGAGTTGTTCTCGGCTATCAGATGTAGATATAAAATAACATCCTACTCTTTTTAAAATGATGTCTACTTTGCTATCAGTACGTTAATTATCATTATAATCTCATTCATAAACAGTATTTTGCTCTTTATCTCGCCTTTAATACCGTCTTCGTGTTATGTGTTTAATTTCAATGCGTCCTTTTCTAATTAGAATCTCTGAAAATGGTACAGGAAAAGGTATATATTTTCTGATTGGAAGAGGACTTTGTCGTATTCCTTTATGCCTTCAACGCATACGTTCATATAAAAAATAATGATGATAACAGACTAAGTCTTTCATGCGTAAAATTACAGTTTATTAATATTTAGATTTCGTCGGTTATTATGTAAATGAGAAGTATTTTTTTTTGGGGGGGTGCATATTTTCAAGCATGATCCTCTCGCCAGCAACTGAGAAATCGTTTCATTTAGCTATCGAATATAACAATGTTTGCATCCCCAGACAGGCTTATTAGCAGGCGTATTATTCACTAACATTCATCGAGGCCTTTTTCTGTACATGCTAATTATGAGATCACCTTACATTTACCCCTTTTGATGTTCTGGAGCAATAACAGGATTTTGCAAAGTTATTTGTGTATTGCAGCTTAGACCAAATTGTCCTGTGTTGTTCGTGCAGTATGAAGCCTGGTGATATAGTGGAAAGCAATTTTTTTTACTGACAAGCACAAGCCGCTTTTCAAGTAAATATTTATAGACACGTTACAGCCTTTTCAAGAATAAATGATCATGTAGATTTTTTATTGCGTTTTGATAAATTTCACCACACGAACAACATTACTGTTCTTCAATAGAGATCAGACTGATGACCGACTGGGTAAAGTATCCTTATCTATCAAATGCATTTTGATCCCAGTATTGTCATATGTAAACCAATTTCCATTATCCGTTATGATATATTAAAGAAAAGTGTTTTTTCTGTCATCATTTTATTGTCGGTTTAGTTAAATTATGGATATACGCCGGAACAAATTATTGATATTTAATTTGATTCATGAATTCAGTGTTGCCATAAGATCGATATCGATGTATCTTTATGTCTCTTCTTTGTTTGTAAATATATTTCCTGTAATTTGAACGCCTTTATGCAAATTTGACTACAGATGTATACATTTAAAATCAATTGGCATGCATAAAACAATAATTTTCATAAAACTAAGCTGATAGTACAAACTCATTATTTTCTAAGTTACTGGTTTATTTTCACTTTTGGTTTTCATAATTTTCTTTTTCATAATTTAAGATTTGTGTAACTCCACAGTGAATTAAACGCATTTGTAACGTTGCTAAACATTGCACAAAAGAAAAAAGAATTGCCTAAAGGCACAATACATTTTCATGCGTGTGGTTTTGTTTCAATCTAAAACGCACCCAACAAATACGTTTTTATCGCTACAATAACATGATAAATATAAAAGAAGTAAGTTTATTTATTCACATAACATTTTATATTAGTATTTTAAAGAATTAACAAAATAAACGAATCACACAGACACACAAGTATATATATATATATATATATTTATATATATATATATATATATATATATATATATATATATATATATATATATATATATATGCACGAAGCGCCACAAATACACAGATATATATGTGATTTAATCACGAACAGCTTTAGGTCCTTCATTCAAGATGGAAAAAACTGTGTGCGGAAATTATAAATAACTTCCATTAATTGTTAACCTTTTTCAAAGTTTCGAATCTCAAATAAAAACGTAACAGCGTCAGTCTTATAAGTAACGAATGCGTCGGAAATACAAATGACAAAAAATTAACAAAGCAAAAAAATTCCTACACAAATTTTTCTCAGGTTTTCTTCGCATGCACTTGTGATGGTAAACAAGAAACACTATTTCTAACTGTACAGTTCTACAAATGAGTGATGTTTGGTTTCTTTATGCATGTTGAGATGTTGGTAACACTTATTGATTAACTATACTGAATATATATATATATATATATATATATATATATATATATATATATATATTTCAACTTTATTGAAATTTATAACGTGTATTTTGTGAGATTCTATTTGTGTGAGTGCAAGTAGTTTTGTCGGTTAGAAAAATCGAATGGAAAAAGTGTGTTGTGTTTGTGATTAAAGATTTTTTGTTTCAGCGTATATAATTTTCTTGATTAATCAATACTGATTAATCTGCTGAAAGAACCCCAAGCTTCCATTTTTTTACCACAATGTCTAAATAGTGCTTAGACTATAGATGAAAACAAGGACACCATAACAAAGAATCTCATGGGATTTAAAAATGACATAAGAAAAATAACTGTTTCACTAGAAGCACAAACACTTGAAAACAAATGAGGATTGCACTCAACCTTCATATTGTTTGTCGTTATCTGTTTCTTGGAGTCTACACCGGATGAAGGAAAAAGCGTGTGAAGTTAATCGCTGAAAAGGTATCAACTTTATATGAAAAGATTTTATATTTCCTAAATTCATCAAATCAAGTTATACAAGCAAAACATCGATCAAATACTGAAAACCTACGATGGATATTTGAAACGATGAAGATATAATTTTTTTTTTTTTTTTATAAGCGTTTCACCCCGAGCAAGGCATGTCACTGTCACTACTGTGCAGGGGGCTACGTAGAGTGGAGAAAGGCAGATTAAATATAGGAAATGACAGAGGGTGGGTGATAGGCGGGTAAGGATACCGAGAATGAAGGTTGGGTAGATGAGAGTGTTGTGAGAATAGTTGGGAGTTAGTGTGATAGGAGGTGTCTATTGACCCTACATTTAAACACCTGGAGATTGTAGTTGTCAGGAAAGCAGACTTGTGGAAGGGAATTCCACAGGCAGGAAGCGCGAGAAAAGAAGCTGTTGGAGTAGAATTTACGGTTACATCTTATTTGTTTAACTGTAAAAGGGTGGGACCTAGTTGCTAATCTAGTATCTCGTGTAAATTCGTGCTTAGGCGGCACCAGTGATCTAAGCTCATCGGAGCAGAAGCCATGAAAGTACTTGTAGAAGAGGCACAGGGAAGCCACATCACGCCGGTGTGAGAGCGGCTGCAGCCGGTCTGTCAAGTCAGTATCAACCACGTTACAGATCCTCCTTTGTATTTTGTCAAGAAGCCCAAGGAGAGCAGCAGAAATATTTTACAAAAAAATGTTGAATAACTGTAGTTAAAACTGACGTTTATATCATATTCAGATCGAAATAGACATGATGGATATACAACTAGAAAGATTGCATTTCCAGAACTTCTAAAAAGAGTAATCAAGTTCATCCAATATGACGTCTATTTTATTATTTTTTTAATCGTATCAACCCGAGTAAGGTGGTAACGCCACTGATGTGCAGGGGGCTACATAAAAGTAAACAGATTAATTAGAAGAGAGTGAAGCGAAAGACGAACCAGATAGAAAGGAGCAAGAGAAGGATGGGAATAAAGGTGTCATGACAGTTGCAAAGGTGGAGATAAAAAAAAGGATATACGGGGCGGTGAGGAAAGAACTAGAATCAAATGGTTAGGAGATGAGGATTGACATTGCATTTGAGTTGTAGCCGTCAGGAAAGGAAGAATATAGCAGTGAGTTCCACAGGCGGGAAGTGCGAGAGAAGAAGCTACAGAAGTATAATTCTCGTCTGCATTTGGTTAATCTAACAGTGAATGGGTGGGACCCAGTTGCCAATCTGGTTGCACGAGTAAACATCTGTTGCAGAGGCACCAGTGACTTAAGTTCTTTGGAGCAGAAAACATGAAAGCATTTATAGAACAGACAAAGGGAGGCCACATCTCGTCGGTGGGGAAGTGGCTGTAGTTGAGCCGCCATGTTGGTATCTATCACATTACTGATTCTCCTTTGGAGCCTGTCGAGATCACTCAGATGAAAAGTAGGGGCGCCTGACCAGATATGCCAGCAGTATTCCAGACACGGACAAATGGTTGATTTGTATATATGCAAGATGGATTCAGGCGGGAAAAATATCCTGGCCCGATACAGTAACCCAACGTTCTTACCAATGGATTTAGCTATGGAATCAATAAAGTGGTTCCATTTGCGATCAGAAGAGAGGGTAAGGCCGAGGTGGCGCAATGTATTGCTCTCAGGGAGACTCGCTTGGTCTATGCTTATGGGAGGCAGGAGAGGTTGCCTGTGATGATTGACAGACAACAGCTTGGTCTTAGACGCATTGAAATGACAAACCACTTCTTACCCCAATTCACCACAAAATCAGCAGCTAGATTATCTTTGTCGACCACGACGGGTTTCTTCCTGATGGGGGAGTAAACTGTGGTGTTATCTGCGTAGATGGCCACTTATGCGTACATTTATTTGTCTAACGAAAAATATAATTTTATATTATGCTTTAATTATGCTACATATTCCACATTCTTTTTATATATCTATTCATAGTTGTATATATCAGTTTCTAATTCCATATTGAAGTTTGAAATTTTGTCTATATATAGCTTTATATGTAATGCTATCGATATAAACAGTTGTATGCGTGAATATACATCAGTACTATTCAGTTATCTCATTAGCAATTTGAAAAAAAGCTTCTGCAAGTTAGTAATTCTTGTTGATTTGTTTGTATGTTATGTTAGAGCTAAATTGTATTAAATGCAATAATGTAGATAAATAAAAGCTAATTACATCATTAGAAACTTGAAAAAAATCTCAGCTATTTTGATATTTTACTTTCTTTACATGTATGGTAAAATCGAATTTTCGGATTGAGTTGATCCGTATATATATATATATATATATATATATATACAGAACACTTGTTTACTGGGAGGCATATTTTATTAGGGTAATTAAATGCAATATCTTTTTATTAATAACAGATTAAACAGACACCTAGTTGTTCCTGTTTATTTAGCAAAATATCTAGCTATGCAATTATCTATCTATCTATCTATCTATCTATCTATGTATCTATCTATGTATCTATCTATCTATCTATCTATCTATCTTATCAGTGTCTACAATACAAAAACAAATCCACAGAGGAAAGATCACGAAATCTAAAAACGCGGATCTACGAACACAAAAGAGACTTACGCTTGGAAAAACCATCTTTCTTGTATTAAATGTAAAAGACGTATGAAATAATTTTGATGTCTAGAATGCTAGTTTAATTAAAAAGGGAAAAAAACCTTTCAAAGAGAAAGTACTTAACAAATAGTAATGACATTCCAGCCAAATATAAGCACTGGCTTAAAACATTACATCACTTCTGCATAATTCTAAATATCTATAGTCCATGAATTCGAAATATACGTATCAATACGTATAATTAAATAAGGTTATGATACTTCCATCTATTATTCTATATAATTCATAATATTTTATTGTTTTCTCTATGTACACAACATTCTATTTTCTTCATAATATTACTTCATAATTATATTTCTTCCTTATTACCTGCTATTATTTTATATTTGCTCTTATTTGTTGTGGATTCCTGGTGAGAAACCTCACAAAATAATAAATAATAAAAACAGATAGGAGATAGAAAATGTATATTATATTGAACAAAATATACAAACTGGAACACGGGTTAGTCATTTCAAGGATACTGTTAGTGGAAATCAATATATACAGTCTTGTCGTGAAATAGTATGTCCGGTTAATGAGTCTATATCCAAACAACTCCAACTAAATCTGCACGAACCTAATGACCTAGGCAACTGATTGTAAACCTTTGACTTCGACAGACTTCAGCAAAAGGTAAGTAAATGTGGCGAGCCTGGTTAGCGTGAACGGGGCTAGTCTTGATTTTCTTTTAGATCTGCTGGTTGCATCGGGGTGGATTCCTGTGGAACCCTCTCCTGGTTAAGTTAGCTCTCTTTTGTGTATCTAGTTAAAGTGAATGAATGTGTTCCTAGCCTGTACCCGGCTTTCTCTTTTGTTAGGATCCAAGTCGAGATTCCCAACCTCCCCAGTTTGTTTTGGCCTCCTTTTTATCTCGGTTGCTTCGGCCTTTTATTGTCCCAATCCATTAATCTTTTACACCCCTCCCCACTCCCTTAGCGAATGTGCTTCTTTGTTCGCCGTTTGTCGGTATACAGCGGCCACTCTTTTTTCTGGGATGGACGGGTCTTACTAACATTGTTTATTATTTTAATTCAAAATTTGTTGTATTTTCAGTTTGTTTTGTGGGCTCATCCCCCATCCCATCATTTCTTTTCTTCATTAAATCTTTTAAATTCTGCATTATATTGTATATAAACACATTTTTATTGTCATGGGTTTTTCCCCCGTTTATAGGTACCTCTCTTAAATATGTGGTATTAGAATTTATGAAGGTTTGGGAGATGATGGATGGGTTCTTTTGGTGATTGAGCAAATTGTAATGAGTGAATGGGTCGTGATAGTGTTTAGCTAGGTATAGGATAGTTAACTGAAGACCACCATCCCCTTTTCGGCCATATGCCACAATTTTGTATATTTATACAAAATAAATAGTTGGCAACTCTACAACTCTAATATGTTCTCTGTATAGGCAGGATTATATGTACACATGTTGCGAGTCCATTCCGGTATGGAAAATGGGGCGATCTTTCAACATTACTATTATATATTATTATTAAAATTGTACTTATTATTATTATTATTATATTTTCATTATATTTTCCCATTTATTATTTTTTATTGCTATATTTTCTTTTAAAAATTTCTTTATTCTTATATATTCTAATAATGTCTATTACTTATATGTGTGTATGAATGTGTGTATATGTTTATATATATAAATATATATATATATATATTTATATATATAAACATATACACACATTCATATATATATATATGTGTGTGTGTGTGTCTGTGTGTGTAAGTGTGCGTTATGTGTGTATTGTTTTTGTATTGCTTCAAATATTCTAAGAAATTTCAACATTTTTTATTATTTTCTATAAATTAATAACTATAAAATCTACCTATAACTTAAATAATAGCATTCCAAACGTTAAGTTTTTTTTATACCCACTACTTATGTGCATAAGTTTCTTTTTGCTAAAATTATTTGTACTGCTGAAACGTAATATTGTAATTACAAATGGTACTTTTATATAACTACAATAATAATATTACAATATAATACATTAATATATGTTTTAAAATTTCTAAATAATACATATAATAATTAAGTAAGTAAGAGATTATAATAATTTTAATACATAGATATTTAGTAATTTCTTATATATTATTTCATTGTAAGATTCTAACCTTTAAAATCATATTTAAAAATATATTTATAAAACGTTTACTTAATACTTGCATACAATATTTTCGCTTGTATTTTAAACGGAAAAAATCGTTTTATCATTTACACACATACTAACTTTACCGACTCAGTAGCACAAATATCTATGCATGATTCACTTATACGCGTATTATATTTTTAAAAAGAAAGACGTCACTCGCTTGATACTTGTTGACCTTATTTTGTTAGAATTTTGATCGGAAATGTATTTCATCATTCATACCCACGTTAAAGTTAGCGACATATAAACGCACTTAATTTGTCAATAGTTTAAATACGCTGGACGTCCGTATTATCTTTGCATATATACACTTATATTTAAAATTAACATCAGCTTGTATTAAACATGATGCACACATACAAATAGGCATAATTTTTTTCTACGTTTAAAAATGTTCATCTATCGCTTTATTGTACGTCATCCGTATCTGTCCTATCTATGTATCTATCTGTTGTGGGTTTTGAAATATTTATTCTCTTTTTCTGTAATATCTTTCCAATAATTTGTCTTTTGTTCTCAGTTGTATTCCTTCAGGGTGTTGCAGATAATGTCCTTCTACAATTTCATGAAACATGTAATTCCTAAATGTTGATCCGCTATCTATTTTCTGAATATCATTAGGTAGGTTATGCCCCAGCCAAAAAAAAGCTAAAGTTCCTGAGACATGCAATTAGGAAGAAGGACTTGGAGCATCTGATATTCACAGGTCAGATAGAGGGAAAGAGACGAAAAGGAAAGCATCGGGTAACGTACTTGACGAGTCTGAGCAGATGCATAGCAGAGCGGGGGTTGCGTGGTGTAGCAGGAGAAAGCGTGCTAAGTAGTCACAAAGGATATTTTTAATCATTTCACCCCAAGCAAGGCATTCCACCGCCACTATTGCGCAAAGGATTATATAGGGGGAAAGGTAACGAGAAAGAGTGGTTAGATATAGGAAATGTCAGAAGGAAGGTGATTGACGAGTAAAGACACCGAGGCTGAGGATTGGGTAGATGGAAAGAGTGTTTGAGAGAATGGATGCGAGTTAGTTTGTTAGGAGGTGTCTATTGACCTTACATTTAAACTCCTGGAAATTGTAGCTGTCGGGGAAGCAATCATGTGGAAGAGAATTCTACAGTCGAGAAATGCGAGAAAAGAAGCTGTTAGAGTAGAAATTGCGATTACATTTTATCGGTTTCACTGTAAAAGTGTGGGACCTAGTTGCTAATCTAGTATCTCGTGCAAATTTGTCCCTAGGGTCACCAGTGATCAAAGTTCATGGGAGCAGAAGCCGTGAAAGTAGTTATAGAAGAGACACAGGGAAGCCACGTCACGCCGGTTAGGAGAGACTGCGGCCGGTCTGCCAAGTCGGTATCGATCACATTCCGTTGTATTTTGTTAAGAACCCCGGGAAGAATAGCAGGGGCACCCGACCAGATATGGCAGAAGTACTCAATTGGGAGAAGTGGAAGGCCATGATCGCCTACGTCCTGAAAGGACACATCACATAGAAGAAAAAGAAAAGGAAGAAGAAGAAGAAGAAGAAGAAGAAGAAGAAGAAAATGGTTATGCCTTGTTTTTCTCTGACAATTGTACCTTTAATATATTTTAGAAATAACAATATTTCTAAGTCCAATTTCTCATTATGTGCCCTAGAAATTGAAACAACCTCTTTCTGATTCAATATATCAATGTCATTTTTGTCTCCATTTTCACTTAAACTTGGTCATTGCTCACATGCCTCTCCATGGTGTGGTCAGCATATTTCCGTTGAGACACATTTCTATTCCTTTAACTCTCTTCTTCATCTGTGAAGAGTGTTCTATATTCATTGTCATGTATAAGAACTGCTATTTTATAATGGTGAACCATTATAAATTTCTTCTTATATAACGAATTCCTTCTGACTCTTATCACTTTGCTTTGCTTTGCTTTCACTATTCCAATTTGCATTGGGATATCAGTGTTACACTTTCCTTAAAGTAACTTAAAAATATTTACATTTTTGTACGTTTTTGATTTTAGTACCTCCAATTCGTCATTTGAATGTTGGAGTGTTCTTTTGCTAATAACCATGCCTTCTGTCTTCATACAATTGATTTTAGTCATATTTTTTCACTTTCCTTCACTAACTTGTGCAAGTATTTTGGTTATTTACTTTTTGTATCTCGTATTAACACTGTGTTATTTATATGTCTTATCTTGATATGATTCTGACCGCCAATAAAGAGTCCGTTTAGAACATCTACTTCTTTAAAAATCGCTTCAATGTAAAGGTTAATGTCCGGTGTTTTGACACATCCACTCGTTCAATTTTTGTTTAATTACGGTGCTCATTATATATCAATTTACAGGTGTTGTGCTGAAATTATACATCCTGTATATATTTGATACCTTTCCCAAAAATATTAATGTCATACGGAGGTTCCAACTGTTATTTGGGATCTATTTTATTAATCACATTTCCATAATATACAAAACACATACACATCCTTTTGTATTTGTAATTCCCTTTTCAATACAGTTTCGAGAATAAATATTGTCTTTCTTATTCCAGTCTGTTTAAAAAGCACGCACTGTTATTTACTCGTCGGTTCTTGCTGTGCACTCTATTTATCAGATTACAGATACGTTTTGTTATATGGCTCATTAGACCGATTGTTTGGTGGCGTTCTTCGTGTGACCTTGCTTCTTACATAGTTCTATGAAAATGTATCTACTAAGGTTTTCAGGTATATTACTACTGTTATAATTTTAATTTATTATGAATATAATCTTGCCAGTGCGTAAATAATCTAACGCTGCATACATCTCTTTTTGGTATTGCTGCCTTGTTTCTGTTCAATTTGACCAGTACTGATTCTAAGTCATATTTTGATACCTGTGCATTGCCGGAAGTTATAGCTTGCCAACATTTTGTTCTAATTTATTTACGGAAGTTTATTTATTTTTATACTAGGAGACTGATCTTTCTCAAATTTCCATAGCTGTCATTCGTACTTTTTTTCTTAGTCTATTCTTACCTGTGATGATCTTGATTGCTTATGTTACTTAAACCTCTCTTAATGTGTCTTACTATTACATATTCATTCTGAATTTTCCATTGTATCTGCATTAAAAAAACTCTCTATATATTATTCCTTCACATTTATGTCATACATAGGTCTGCTTAAGGGCATATAAGTGTTGCATTGGCTACTTCAATTTTTGTAGTTACACTCTAAATCTACTCATCACAAGAAGGTCTTCGTTCGCTTCCGCAGTTTTCACTTAGGGGATGTTTTTCAGTGTAAAACTGCATTACCTAATCTCGTTAAAATTTCGACTTAGTTTTTTTGTTTCTCTTCCTGGACTCCTTTATTTCAAAATATGTCCAGGGTATTCTTAAAATCAGATATTGTCGGCTATCAAACGTAGATATAAAATTACATTCTGCTCTCTTTAAAATCATGTCTACTTTGATATCAATAACTTAATTATAATTATATTCTCATGTATAAATGATATTTTGTTCTAAATTTAAACATCATTTATTTAACCAACGCAGCTGGAAATTACTTTGTACATTTCATAAAGTAAAATAATTAATTTCAAATTAAATAAAATAGAAATGACAAAATACTAATGGGCAGAAATTATAGATTTTTAACCTAAAACTGCAGGATATTTTTTGTAATTACGTCATTTTAGTTAGTAAAACATACATAACGCAACCTTCACCAGATAGATTTGCATTTAGTTCTGGATAGTAATTTAGTTTCGTCGTGATTTTAAAGAGTTGGTGTAAATATACTTTGTATGAAACCTTTTGCGAATTCTGTTTTATTGAATAAATATGAATTGATTAATAGTTTAAGAGCGATATATCTTCTCACTGATGTTGCAAATTTTAAGCAAATTTATAAAGCCCCCGCTTCCGTGATAGAAAGCTTGATATTATAAATGCTAGAAAAAAGATTCAGGTTATCTGTTGCCATCTACTGTAAAAGCACAATTTGTGAAACTTGTGTCGTAGTCGAATTTTCAATTCAATAAACTGTTATATTTCACGATTGAAATGTGCTATTTAGAAATAGGTAAATAAAAATAATTGGACTTTTGTGATAGCATCAATTCGGTGCAATTGAAAAAGAAATCATCATGCAATATGTTTGACATATTCACGATTATTTAATGAATATCAGATATCTGGATTCTGGCGATTGACGGAAAATTGAAAGAAAAAATATAGTTTCAAATGGGTATGAACAATAAATATCACCTGCATTTGGAAGAATACGTCCGGAAATTGTAATTTTTCTCACACAATAAACAAAATGAAAATTACAATTCACTTCGAAAATTGCAAAAAACAGTTTTCTAATAAATATCTGATGGTCAAGCATATGTTAAGAAAAAAACAAGAACTACAACATACACAGTATAGAGAGCGATTTTAGGTGTAAGTGGCCTCAAGTTAAGAATGACATCTTGGTTAAGCCTAGAATCTTTCAATATCAATTCGAATATACAGACAGAATTAATGACATCGAAAGCGGTTCAGTCAGTTAAGTACCATGCGCGATACACGCTTTGGGCGATCATGTCTCTAAAGAGACATGACTGACTGGGCATAACATTATCCCGCAGTAGGTTGCCATTGCATTCTGCGGTAGACTGGTTGCCGACCAAGGCTATAGAACACAATCTGTCCTGTTATTAAACCCATAAGAGACGGACTAATACCTTTCCCAAGGGTATTTGCGCGTAAGTGAATGCGAGGAATTCAACTGGAATTCGAACTCGGTTCCCCGATTTCTCATTCCGAGCCGATATCCAGTGCGCCACAACGCACATCCCGAAAGCGGTTATATATATTTAATTACATATGGAAAACCCATGTTGTATCGAACTAAGTGAATTGTGTGTTATCTAGACATATGGAATAATATTATCATGCCATCATTCCGCAAAGATACTAACCTGCTATGTATTTCTCAACAATTTACCAAAGCATACATTGAAGTCGATAACATTAAGAAATGTACTTGCTTACGCAGATCTCTAATATATCATGAACGTGAAACAAATCAGCCAATCATGTACATGACATAATAAGCCTACAGATGGAAATATTCTTTCAATACATATGAATGTATCTTAACAGAAATTCGGCTTGAAGAGAGAGACAAAAATATTTTAACATTTAATTTCCTTTGAAAAAACTGTATAGTGTTTCGTAGTTTTCTAATGTTTTCATTGTTTTCTAATTTGGTATATGTTTTTTTCAACTTTGAAAGGCAAGGTCAACGATCGGACGGGAAATCAAGATCTCCTACTATTCTGAAGATAAGAATTTGGTCTCGAAATATTAATCAATAATAAATATGTAGTAGCCAACACCTTCTTTACCTTCATTTATTTTACTAAACGCATTGTGACAGTCTTCAAAACCTATCAAAACACACACACACACACACACACACACACACACACCCACACCCACACACACACGTATATATATATATATATATATATATATATATATATATATGAGGGTGATTTTGATAGATATCTTTAGCGTACTTGCTCTGTTACGACTGATTCTACAATATTATGCACTTTTCTTTGGAAACTAAAACCAATGATGAAATAGAAAATAAAGCGTAGCACTGTGAGCATGAAAGGGAACACAAGTCTGGAGATACTTGTAATGGTGAGAATGATATATCTGATCAGGCCTCTGCCACAGGGATTACTTATATGTAGGCATATAAATTATTATTGTAAATGGTACTTATATATTGTATTATTATGCATTATATATATGTTCATTGATAAGTATATATATATATATATATATATATATATATATATATATATTTCCGTTTTCTTTTTTTCTTTCTTTACTTTTTTCTTTCTTTTCTTTTTCTTCTTCCTCCAACCATTTCTTTTGTCCAGACAAGGCTAAATTTCAACTTTTAAACTCTCGACTTAGTTAAGGGAAATGGGGTTTCAAAGAATCTAATAATAAAAATAGACATAGATATCTGTCTGCTTTCTTATTAATACCACCCTTTACTTTTCTGTGATGAAAACGTTTTTTGGACTTCTGCCGGTATAATATCTTTGTTTATTATGTCATTTGTTTTTTTTTGGGAATAAAATTCGTTCCTAAGGACGCGAAAGATTTTTCTCGTAAAAGTGGCTATTCAACGAATTTGAACATCGGAATTTTGGTTAATATATATATATATATATATATATATACACACTTCTGTATTTATACACACATGTACATGTTTATATGTGCATATGTGAGTATATATATATATATATATATATATATATATATATATGTTTATATGCGGATATTTTTAATTGTTATTTTTTTGTTTTCAATCTTTACGTGTCAGTCTTTTTTCATCGATTTTAATCTGTATACTACTTGGCTGATATATATTTTATTTTCATCAATAAACCTTTTTCTCTCCGTCTTATTTCTCTTATTAAATATATAACACTACCTACCTTCATGGTACTGCCCAACGTGATGCGAACTTCAAGTTCAGAATATACAGTCCACTTTCTACTGAAAGGACATCTCACGGCTGTTTTTCTCGCTTTCCCACGCTTGAAATCATTCTCTTAACAATCTCCAAGGATTATTTGCGCGGTAGCTGAAAATCCTTCCTCGGGAGAATTAGTGCATTTGCACAGAATTTCTCAAGTTCTATCGATAAACACTTCATTATATTCTGAAATCAATAATTTTCTTTGTGTTGTCATAGTAATCTAACTAAATACATGTGTTGAAGTATATCGAACTTCGAGTGGATATATTCGTGGTAATGGACAAAATTACATTTACCACAACTGTCAGCTACTTACAACAATAATGCAAAAAGACGTTTCAGTTATAAAAATGTGATTACTATCAAAGCAGGCAAGGAAATTAAATCGTAGTATTTTTTTCTTCACTAGGAATAGATAGCTTTCTTAACACTCTGTTTATGCCCCTCTCCGCTCATCCTTGTTTTATCGTTAGTAAGGGCTCCCGGCTACTTTCATCTCCTCAGGTGTTAAAAGTGATGCTGCCATGAGTTTGTTATGTGAATGAAGACAGTGTCTCTTCATATTGAGCGTACAGGGTGTGCAGTTGCTGGTTTCTGCTTCTCGGCTGATAATTAGAAAGCCCAAATACTTGCGTAGCGTGTAGAAATGATGCACCGTCTAAGTCGAATAATGTCGGGATCCTTGCCGTGTCATGACGCGCATGAATGAATGTCTCTCCAACCACCCACAGTGGGCAGCCCAAAGTCCATGATTATGTTGAAATCTACGCCAGTTTCCTTCACATGCACTCCTGATCAAAATTTTAAGACCATTTAAAAATCTTTAAAAAGAAAGATTTTTTTACGGATAGATTTTAAACACCTCCCACTTAAGTTTACCAATACTACAATCTAAAAGCTTATGGAAACAAAAAGCTATATTCGAAACATTTCTTTAGAAAATTACATTTTTATAAAATGAGGCGATTTACTCATGATAAAAATTATAAGACAGAGACAAAAATTCTACGAAATTGTACAAAAAGGGTATGAAAACATTCAACAACCAAATTTAATAATGACTTCTACCTCCACTGTTTTTGATGACTTCAAAAATTCTGTCGGGCATGCTAGAAATAAGCGTTTCCATTAAGGTGCGGTTGATGTTGCTCCAGCTTCTGAAGATGGCTTCACGAAGTTCATTTTTTGTTGCATATTGTTTGCCATTTCGATAAACATCTCTTGTCATCCATCCTCAAACATTTTCAATTGGGTTCAAGTCTGGTGAGCATGCAGGATGTCCCAAGAGATGGACCCCATTTTCTTGTAGAAAGTTCAAGGTCCGTTTGCAGCGTGGATTGCAGCATTATTCTGTTGGAATAACCATCCATCCACACACAAACAATGGCACTCCATCATCAATGATGCTTTTTGTAGCATGCTAACATAACCAGCCGCTGTTTGACAACGCTGCACCACTTGGAGCTCCATCGTCCCTCTGTAAGAAAAGACACCCCATACCATTAAAGACTCCACTGTGACATGTGGAAAAAAATTCAGGAGGCATGTCATTGTTATACCAATATCGTTGGAAGCCATCAGGACCATCAAGATTGATCTTTTTCTCATCAGAAAACAGGACTTTTTTCCACTTCTCAATGTCCCATGTTTGGTATTCACAACCAAACTTTAAGCGGTCCACCTTGTGACGTGGAAGCAGCCGAGGAATTTCTTTACGCTTTTTATTTACCATGCCTGTTTGTTCTAAGTGTCGTCTGATGGTTACGGGACTGCAATCAGCATCTGTGACTGCCTTAATTTGACTAGAAGCAAGTCCCGCCTCTTTTATAACAACCAGACTTATTCTCTTACTCAATGCAGGAGAAATTTTTGGGGGCCTACCAGAGGATTTTGCTTTTCCATAATTCTCACTGTTCTTTAGAAAGTTGCAAATCACAGTTTTACTGCGATTTACCTTAGCTGCGATCGCCCGCTGTGACAAACCTTGCTTATGGAATTCTAGAATTCAAGAACGCTCAACTTTGGTAAGTTTGCTTGCTTTAAGCATGGTAACATCTTTACGCAGTGATTGCTAATTTCTAACTGAACTAAAAACATTGGAATTGCCATAGATCTAACAATTTATACCCCTGGTCTTATTATTTTGATAGTGCGTAAATCGCCTCGTTTTATAAAAATGTAAATTTCTAAATAAAATGTTTGGAATGTAGCTTTTTGTTTCCATAAGCTTTTAGATTGTAGTATTGGTAACCTTAAGTGGTAAGTGTTTAATATCTATCTGTAAAAAAATATATTTTTAATGATTTTGACGTGGTCTTGAAGTTTTGATCAGGAGTGTATTACATTTGATGACAAATTACTCCTACTACCGAAACATTTTTCCTGATCAATATAACATAACATGTTAAACAGCAACTAAGCATATACAACAAAACTAGACCAATATTAAACGCTCAGACTCCTCAAAATTATTTCAGCAAAGATCGTTCCGTAAATATTCTAGCTCCCAGTGAAACTAATATTAACTCTGAAATTTTCTCCCATGACTTCTTGATTCTACGCTATCTTAACCTTTTTAGAAAGAACTCTAATGTCTACATGCATGGTCTGAGTGTTTAAGTCGGCAAACATTTCCCGCTGCAAGGGAAGTCTCTAGAATCTTCAAGTCATTCTTACATATATATATCTAAACCAATCTAATCTAATCTATCTATCTATCGCGGTCCTTTCAAATCTATCTATCTATCTATCTATCTATCTATCTATCTATCTATCTATCTATATATCTAAGTCTTTTTCTCTCTCCCTCGCTCTCTACTAAAATCAGTCAGCTATCTCTTTTTCTCTGTCACTCAATTTCTATCATGACTGTTGCAGTATAGATAACATATACAATGCCATTTTCCTGTACCTGTTTGTAAATATATGCCTATCGTGACTAGTGGCTAAACATTCTTTCACTGAACATGTTGGCATCTAAACCCTGTACTTCTCAATCACATAATCTTCAATACAAGTAGTTAACTTCACCCTGTGTTTTCCTAGTAACCCAGAAAGATACGCTTCTCTTCTAGATCTGATCTTTACCTCTATCCCTGACTCATGTTCTGTCTTCCAGCTCTGCCCTCTTGTCAACTGCGATCCAGTGTTGTTGTGTAAAAAGATTTCTTTCCGCTTCCCCACGAACAAAAAACCCTCATATGCGGATATATTTCTGTTATCAACGTGCAGATTGAAGATTGTTCTCTTTTGATTAGAAGTTTGTTCTTTTGTGACATCCAGTGGGATTAGATTTTTAATCTTCCTGTTAAAAACAGGACTCTTAGTGCTCCTCCAGGGTAGAAGCCGGATTTGATTCTTTCATTCTGGCAAAGAAAATTCTAAGTTAAATTTCGTTCATATCCTTGGTTTTCAAATGCATAATCAGCGGCTATTGCTTGCAAAAATAATTGTTTGTTGTTGAGAAGTAACATGTCTGATTATAACAGACGCCATTTTAACTCTGCTTCTAATGTGTGCAAGCCTGTCCTAAATGAAGAAAATTAATGTTTGCTGATAGAATATAACATCATATAGCAAGTTCGTTTCCAGAGTTTATTGGCAGCTTTGCAATAGTTTGTTCGACAACAGCAAACCTTCAATTTCTCATTTATTTAATCAATACGGAGTCCTCACTTTTACAGAAGACAAGGTTGAATTTTGCTCACAAATTCTTTTGAAACTCAACAATTGACCGCTGCATAACTCACACTTTGTTCCCACATATCATTAATAAAATTACACTCTCATAAGGTAAACATAGGTGATGAAATCCCAGCCATTGCTCTAAAGAAATGTCATTCCGAACAGGTTCCAGTTCTCTCTAAAATTTACAATCATTGCAGCTCTATTTCTTTCTTCCCAGGTTGTTGGAAGTCATTGTCTGTAGTTCCTGTTTTTAAGAAATCTTGGAAATCTTCTTACTTCTGTATTTTTCTATTAGCATCTGAACGCTTTTCGGCAAAGTATCAGTGGCTTTAATGAAGGCTAAGATGGTTACGCATCTCACATCTCATGACCTGTGACAAACAAGGCGGCTTCCGCTTTACCAGGTCTACCGCTGTTGTGATAATCACCTCATGTGTATACAAGGCTTTTGATAATGGTGGGTAAGCTCAAACTGTGGCTCTAGATATCTCTAAAATGTTTAATATTATTTAGCGTTGTAGCCGTCTGTGCCAGCTCAAAAGCAATGGTTTTTCTGTGAGATTGTTTGATTTAATCTAATTGTTCATATCGAATCATGAAATGAAGGTTGAATTAAACGGGAAAGTTTTCAAATCTTTTTATACGAACGCGGGTTTTCCTCAAGGTTCTATTCTAGGTCCTACACTGTTTCTAGTCGCCGTAAATGATTTTCCTGATGTCGTTAGTTTCTCACTAGGCATCTATTCAGATAATTTTATCATTTACTTTCGTGTGAATTGGAAATCTGTCATGGATGACAAAATAATCTTGGCAGGTGCTCTTGAAAAACCTCCATTCAATGTTGAACTAGAGTAAGAAATGACTCGTAAATTTTAATGCCGCCAAAACGCAAAACTGCTCTTCCTTAACCACCATAGGAGTTGGCTTCTTGAAAGCAATACGCTGCGCTTCCCTGACCTCACTTTTTAAATAACCTGTAGTGGAACGATTATAAATTTTCTAAAGTTGCATCTAGGACTTTTGAATCTCCATCTCGGACTAGAAATATTTTTCTCGTCAGAATGCATCATGCACATTCAGGGCCGTAGCTGATGCTAAAACAACACCGGGCACAGAGAAAATTGCTGTTATGCAAAAGTGAAAATAACACTGAACACATATATTTATCAGAATTATATAAAACTATATTGGCATACAATATATAATCTTTATAAAATCGGTATTGGATTCAACCATGACCTCCAGGTGACTTTGAAATCTTTTACATCTTTTCTAGACTGTCTCCTTGTTTAAATCTATGAAAACTGCCATAATCTTTTAGTTAATCTTTGGTGTTAGAAAGTGTTTTGTTTTGTTGATCTCTCAATCAACTGTGCGCCACATAGAATTAACAAGAAATTTGCAGTGGGGCCTTAAGTGGTTAGATGTAAGGTAAGATATCGACTCAAAAATGGTCTGACATCCAGGACTGGCTACTTTTGCTTGGTACAGTGTCTTGTTGCCAGATAAAGCCCTCCGGAAGCTACCCTCTTGACACAAGGCAGCACTACTTCCTCAAGGCCCTTGATGTAGTCCTCTGCGTTGTGTATGAGGTCATAAGATTCGGCATTCTTTTCTCATCATGACGATCAATTTTCGAGTTACTTTACCTTTGTAATCACGGTTAAAATCATTTCACTCTTTTCAAATCCTCTGCAATATCCGAATGTTGCATGTCAAACACTCTGCAATGTTCGCTTTGCAAATTCATAGCAGCACAGCTTGCAGTTTCCAAATTTATAGCTGAGTAAACCGAGACATGGCGTTGTGTTTCTCACAGATTGTGCCCAACTGATCCTTCTATATTGTGCCGTCGACAAAATCGAAAACAAACAAAGCACCTGCGCGAAATTAAAGATAAAAATAGGACAATTTACCTCTCGCATCTATATTATGACAAACGATAGAAAATATGTCGAATTCTTTGTTGTGCACTGTTAAAATTCGTAAAATACATAACTTAACCCTCTAGGGCCATTCGTATCATATTTGATACAGTATTCCCTATAAGGAAACTTTGGTATTTCCCTATAAGGAAACATTTGGCATTCATTGACTGAGCAGTCAGTACTGCTTTCATTTGAAATTAATAAAATATTTCTCTTAAAAAATTTTTCAGGAAAATATTTCTTTCAACGCTTGTTTTCATACTGTATCAAATATGATACGAATGGCCCTATAGGGTTAATTTTTTAAAATAAAAATTTCTTCTCTCCACTGTGTGCAACGGAGTATGCACTCATTCAGTTTCAATAGCATTAATATAGTAATCCGATAACCTGAATGCATTGATAATAACATGACAATAACAAAATATATATTTTGGGGACTGTACTTCTCCAAACACTTTTCACTAACATTTACTCCAGATATTAATTCATGTATTATTATTTTAAATAAACACATGTTATTAATTCGTCGATTAAAAGCTATGTCGATTAGAATGCAAAGCAGGTAGCTTTGAGTTGCTTAAAATACTTGAATCTATTTACGATTAAATAATTTTATCCTAAGCAAGTTTTGCTGAGAATGTAGGACATTTAAAAAACTTTGAAGAGAAAAAAGGAATATAATTCAAGGATTCAAGGAAACTGATGATTATGATAACGACTTGTATTTCGTTAACATTTTTTCAAGTTTGCAGTTGGCAGGAAAGCAAGAAGCTGTAATAGAGCTGAATCAGCGAGAAAGCTGAAACGCTTAACCCTTAGAATAGAACGTTCCCATACACCTACTAATACCAACAGTAAAACGTTGAAATATATCTGTTTGCCTACAATTCCAATTAATTAATAAAACTGAGGAACCAATGAGGTGAGCTGGTGTCAACATCATACTGTACATCGCGGCGGAGGGCATGTGATTAAAACCTACATGCCAGGTCAGGAGCAATAAAATTGCCAAACCATCTTTGGATTTTTTCAATAATCTCAAAGATGTATATGAACTCTTATATTTTTGTCAAAGTGGGAAATATGTGGTTTAAGCGAGAAAGTAACTATACTTGTTTGCAATAGAAACTGTTGATATTTATGGTGAACCCGATTAGTAACATCTGAAAACAGTTAATCTATTTTTTTTACTTGACTTTCATAAAAAGCAAAAGTTTTAAAACTATTAAGAAAAATAAATCAAACGCTAAAGATTCTAATGAGTAAACCTATGTTCGTGAACTCGGCGATATAAACTAGCATAAGATTTCATTATTTTAGCGTCGGTTTTGAAAAGTCAATGAAAACATTGCTCTCTATAGCGAGCAGGCTTTCATTCAATAACTCGCTCTTGTTTATAAAGACACATTATATTCAGTAATCATTCATTTTATTTATTACCCGCATTAAAAGTATTTGCATTTTACACTTCATATTTCTGATATTTGATATTGAATACCGGTATGTTGCTTCGGGCTTACAGAAGTTTGAAGATAATTTGTTCTCGAATGAAAAGAAGTAAGTCAATTCAAAAATTAATGTTGATATAGTAATAAACCTAATAGAAAAGATAAAAAACTTTTAGCAGCAAAACTTGAATGAATAGTTTACAAATGTTATTCATATTAAATATGTAGTTCATAATTCTGTCGCATATTGCAATATTTGAACCATAACAAAACTTAACATAAGTTTTCATATATATATATATATCAGTCATCATTCAAGCCTGTTTTGCTGTATCACAGCTCATCAGTGTTGCTAGACGCATCCACCTGCTTCTGGCCGGGATCGAAACTCGACCAATTTGGTATTAGTCCAAGTCGCTACTCCCTGAGCCATAGGCGCATGGAATCAGAGATTGTAAATTTTAACGTGTTGTATATAAGCAGTGTATACACACGCCAGTCACCGAAAGAACTCAATACATTTCTGAAGATTCACGCTTATATAGCAGAAGTGGAAACTGTTTTTCAGTTTTTTCTCTAGAGAGCTCAATCGCAATGAGAGCATCATATATTAGTCATCACCATGCAAGCCTGTTTCGCTGTATCAAAGCTCATCAGTGTGGCTAGACGTATCCACTTGCTTCTGGCCGTAATCGAAACTCGACCGATCTGGTGTCAGTCGGATTTGCTACTCCCTAAACCATATGCGCATGGATTCAGAGAAGGGAAATTTTAACATGTTGTATACGTGCAGTGTATACCATACGCCAGTCACCGGAAGAACTCAATTCATTTCTGAAGAGTCACATATATAAATATATTAAATATGATTGCATAAAAAAATGTAAAAAAAAACATCTCGTGAATCGTTTCGCCTTTTAGAACTTCATCGGACTAAATTTGTTATGTTGGTACGACTGCACATGCGCATAATCGAGGGATGCTGAAAAATTTAAAATTAAATAAAATCTGTCAAAATTGAAAATACAATGAACAAAATGTATATATATTTTCCTAACAACTGATTATCACATGTACAATTAAGACACATCTATATAAAATATTTTATTACTAAGCAAATTATAAGTTAAATTTTGAAGAAATTTCCTCAATTTCCTGTAATAATGGCCACAGAATACTTAGAAAAAACCTCAAGAAATGTAAATAAAATATTAAAGGAACGCAAAGCAATGCATCAAATACGTTTCTTGCCCACTCTAGCGAGACTGATAACAATGGTGACATAAACAATGCTACTCTTATTAAAGGAGAAAACAATGCATTATGACGTAATTGTCTAGAGAATGCATTCATCACAAGCTCATATACAGTAATTTTTTGCCTTGGCCTTTACAGCATTTTAGCGCTATTAGAAATATTTCTATGTGGGATATGCGCTAACAATAGTGATGGAAAAAGCTCTAAATACAATCGCTATATAAAAAAAAATTAGAACTTTAAATTTCACATTATTTCTCGTTTGTGCACATGTTTAGTTGCCCAAAGATAACGCTTTAGTCCATGAATGCGTAAAGAATGTTTTCCACTATGCCATACATTATTGTTCCATATATATATATATATATATATATATATATATATAAAATAACTTTTTCCAAGTTCAAAGCTGTTAAATGATCATTTCAACATGAAATCTCTCTTAGGGATTTCATGTTGAAATGATCATTTAACAGCTTTGAACTTGGAAAAAATTATCTTATTTTATATTAGCTCTATAATTTTAATTACATTGAGCTCTCCACCTGTATCATTTTTTAATATTAACATTTTAATATTAATTAGGATCAAGTTTTTGTGATTTACCTTCCTACTTTTCCGTTTGGATTAAACTTATTTAAATATACATGCATATATATATATATATAGGGAAAACTACTAAAAAGTTGAAGTTAAAATGTATTTTTTGACAGTATTTATTTCTATTATATATATATATATATATATATATATATATATATATATATATATATATATATATATATATATTCATCAGAAAAAAATGATTTTAAAATTTAAACTAGAAGCGTCTGTCGCGAGATTCGACCGTGGCGAGAAGTTTAGATCACGTGATGTAGAAAGTGATAGAGTTTTTTGAATATTTTAAAACATAAATCTAACTGTAATAATACTTTTAAATGCTGTTTTAAAGAAAATATTTTTAAGTGTATCTAAAAAGTGTTTAACTATTGAAATATTTATAAAGATTCAAAATACCTAAGTCCCTATTTAACCCTACAAGTTACGTATTTAATTTTAAAATCCAGTATTTTTCTTTCTTTCTGCGTGAGTATGTGGAACTAAAATCGGAATCTATAAGAAAACATTTGCAGTTTTCTATTGTGTGTCCTGGTTGGTTGAAGTGTTCAGGGGGAATTAGGGTTATTTTTGCGTATGCTTAGTCTATGATCATTAAAACGAAATCTAAAACTGTTTCCAGATTCACCAATATATCTACTATTTTGACATATTGAACAGAAGAGAAATTATATTATATTTTGTCTGTTACAGGTGAGGCGTGGTGGGTGTAATTTGATGTTGGTGTTGTATATATAAAATATATAGAATATATATGTAACGAAAGTATACGGAAATTTAAGAAATTGACATTAGCTTATAATTTTAATTTCTTTTATTTAAAAATGTAATAATGTTAAACAATTAAAATTTCTTATGTATATATATATGTGTGTGCGTGTGTGTGTGTGTGTGCGTGTTTGTGTGTGTGTGTGTGCGTGCGCACGCGCGTGTGTGTGTGTGAAAAGTACTTGTATCAGACCTGCTTTCAATTATTTTTTCTAATTTACAGTGGCTTTTCAGTACTGTATTTACTAAATAAATAAATTTCTCAGATTATTAAGACCGACTGGGAACAAAACCTAATTTTTCAATCAATTGAATCAAATATATGAAAAAATTTTAAATCATCGACATATTAATGGAAGTCTTGATCCCCAGAAATATTCCAAGAAATAAAAATCAAGGTATATTTCCAAATTTATCGGAAATTCAAATTAAAACAAAACAAAAATAAAAGATCAAACTCTGAATACATAATAAAATTCACGATGCGGAATTAACAAATACATTACATTTTAAATATATGGGTCTATGTATGAGTTATAATATGTTTAATATAAATTAATATAAGTTATAATATGTTTAATATAAATTATTAGGAAAATGTTAATTGAACATCAAATAAGCTATGGGAGGTTTGTTTTCGCCCATTATATCAATTTACTACAAAAGTAATATATTAATATTCCAACACGAGTAATGTTTTTAATTAGATTCATTAAATACTTCAAATAGAGCCTTTCTCATAGAAAAGTTTAGAAATATAAACAACTTGATGTATACAACCGTTTTCTAAGAACAATAGTTAAAAATGAATTAAGAGAGTGACAACAGAGGATATTAGTAAAAAACCATCCTTTTTCTAACAATGTAAACTGGCCTTACAAAATCACAAGCAGAAATCTGTATAAGATAACAGAAACCACAGCACTAACTATATAAATAGACATCGGATGTAAGTCAAACAGAAAATTATGACATTATCAAAATGCTAATGTTCCGCACTATTCAAATAAAAGATTATTAAGGAACCCACTTACCATCAATACTGGATATATTGATAAGAACTACAAGTTACGAGAAACATGTTTTCTTAAAAGATTGTTGTTTTCAAAATTTCAATCAGTATCGTTACTGGCTGCTCTGTCAATGGTTTCCATATATTTACCTATAAGGAACAGGTTAATATTATAATTAATTTTACCATTAATTATCCGCCAATCTGCAGAAAGGGATACAAAATATGAATCTAATATTCTTTTTACTTAAAGGTATAATGATTTGATTTAATTTAATGATGATTTTAAATTTGTTTTATTTTGATTTTAAGTTATATTATTCTTTTTATAATTTCTTCATTTTCTTCTATTATTCACTTAAAAGAATCAACTAGAGACGTTGGTGGTCCAATGATTGCTTTTCAAAAGAACGACATGATAAGTGAAACATGAAGTGCTCAAGATCAAGATCTGAAGACAAAGTTTATCTGAAAATGCATCTAGTCATATATGATTGTCATGAATTTGTCTTTACTTAATTTTATGTAAATGCTAAATGCTTAATACGATATTAATAAACGCATACTTGTTTAAATAGATACTATACAAACATTTGTAGATGTTTCTTGACACAAACTTGCATGACAGATTAGTTGTTTTTGTTTTCGATTATAATCATCGCTTAATAACATGCACCTCTGGTATTCCACTGTTGCGCAATATGAATTTGAATTTTCAATCAAGTCTGCAATCTAAACTTGCTCTTATGCAGTATTGAATTACCTCCCGGAAATGATAAGTAAGAACTCAGTAAAAGTATGAATTTATACCTGATTTACTATTCAAATAAAAGATTATTAAGGAACCCACTTACCATCAATACTGGAAATAGTGATAAGAAATACTAGACACAAAAACCTGTTTTCTTAAAAGATTGTTGTTTTAAAAATTTCAATCAGTATCGTTACTGGCTGCTCTGTCAATGGTTTCCATATATTTACCTATAAGGAACCGGTTAATATTATAATTAATTTTACCATTAATTCTGCGCCAATCTCCAGAAAGTGATACAAAATATGACTCTAATATTCTTTTTACTTAAATGTATAATGATTTGATTTAATTTAAATCAAATCATTATACTACAGTATTGAAGTATACTACAGTAGTATTTCACTACAGTATTGAAGTATACTACAGTAGTATTTCACTACAGTATTGAAGTACCTCCCGGAAATGATAAGTAATAACTCAGTAGCAAGTATGAATTTATCCGTGATTACGTAGTAGTCTGATCGTCGTCCAGCTAGTTTGACTTAATAAAGAATTAATTGAATGATTCACAAATTTGTTTTTGTCCCTGCACTATTTGTGAAATTTTAAATTACTTTCAGTCATCAAAAATTGATTTTGTACACAAAGGTTTGCCCAATGTTGAATCGTTTTACTGGACAGTCATTCAATCATACATACATTCATAAATACATGACGCCTCTTGACTCGTTAAACGAATATACCTATCTTTGCATTGTTTGATTAAAGTTATTTGTTCTCTTAAGAAAGACAGTGGCATTTACACCTTGTCAGTATCTTGCAATGGGTATTCCCGATGTGGTAACTTAATAGTTTGTGCAGGGTCTGATTTGTTTTGCAATGCCTCTACAGATTTTTTGTAAAGTTTATATTAGGGACTAGAACAGAGATGGTCTTGTACTTTTTTACTGATACACCCTATTATTTACAAATGTTAAATACACCCTGTTATGTAAAGCGTAGTAGTGACAATAATGAATAAAATGTCTAACAATATCACTGTTTTTGCGGCATACAAAATATATATTCTGTCAGATTCATCACATATAAGTTGATGAATTGCTGTAACAATGGTTTCCTCTTCTCTAACTAGTCTTGACACATGCGCAAATCACTGCCTGTCTTTAGAACTCGTTCGAGATTTGTACAACTAGTAATTTCAATCCCAAGCAACAATTTCCCACAAAGAACTACATTCGAGGCCGGAAGACACTCGTTTAAACATAAATATATGCAATTATGCATATCGTTATGAATATATGTACTTATTAATCAATGATAACGAATAAAACAGAGTATAATGACAGTGCTATTGTTAAAAGTTTGCCTTATTCAGATATAAGAATTTTACGACCACTGATCGATAGGTTGTAATTTCTCATTAGTTATTACTAATAAAATGTATTTTGGCAAGCAGGTACTTTATCGTAAAGGGCTCGATATCTTGGTGTAAATAGAGCGTTGATAGTTACAAAGAGTTTATCTACTTAGTAAACCCTTTTCATGAATCTGTTCTATTAAAGAGACAAAAAATCTTATATATATATATATATATATATATATATATATAATCATTATTATCATTATTAATAACATATTTTGTTAAAGTTGTTCAGTTCAAATATTTAGCCATGTGATACTGCGATTCCTTATGTATATTTATTTCGTAGAACTAAACCTGGTCTTATTCAAGCTGTAACCTAATAATTAAGTAGATTCATCAGAAAATTAAAGGAAGAAAATGTGAAATTTTCCCAGGTCGTTTCAGATATGTAGCATTCTCTTTTTTTCTTTTTTTATGTTTTCTTAGATAAAATCCCATCTTAAAGAACATTACCAAATATACTTCATCTGACTTAATGTTTTCTGATTATATTTGCATGAAGAGATTCCTTCGAAAAGCTTAATCCTCTATCAAGCTATAAATACGGGGATATTTCGTATAAGAGTCGTTTAAAGAGATGATTGTAACAAGAACTGTTTAGAATACCATGGACGGTGTATGCAGAAGACTGTAAATTTCAATACGTGATGTAAGAAGAAAAAATATGTTCACGTATTTAGGACAAACAACATGAAAATGTAGGCTTGTTGTATCTAAAACTCTCAATGTTTGTTGAAGATAAAAGAAGCAGAAGTCAGTAACTAAATGGAAGTTTCTCCCGGAAGAGATATGTCATATGAGAAAATTGGTGTTACTTTCTGACAGAGTGGACGAAATGATTACGCTATGGTACGTCTAATAAACTGGCGGATATATCCTGAATAAAGCATCAATCAGCTAAGTGACATATACTATATTTGTTGTTGTCCTCTCTTTCATTACCATTTACTACAAAATGTACACTTTTGTCGTAAATTGTAATTTGTACATGTTCTAAGCTATAATTCATAATAAATACTCGTAGCTCTATTTCTTTAATGAGCACTGCTTTAAATCAATGTTCTGAACTGTGTTAATATTTTTTCGTTCATTATTCACTTGAATATATATATATATATATATATATATATATATATCGGAAAAACTACTAAAAATTTGTAAGTTTATAAATGTATTTTTTGAGAGTATTTATTTATTTCTATTATTATATTTGATATTTCAGACTGTCCTCGGCTTTTCATCAGAAACAAATGATTTTAAAATTTAAATTAGAAACGTTTTCGCGAGGAGCGTTCGTCCGAGAGATTGTTTACACCACGTGACGCAGAAAGCGACAGATTTTCTTAATATTTATAAACGTAAACCTATCTTTAATACTACTTCTAAATGTTGTTTTAAAGAATTTTTTTTAAGTGTATCTAAAAAATGTTAAACTATTTATAAAGATTCAAAACACCTAAGTCCCTATTTAACCCTAGCCTGTATATATTTAATTTTAAATCCAGTATTTTTCTTTCTTTCTGCGTGAACTAAAATCAGAATCTATGAGTAAACATTTGCAGTTTTCTAATGTGTGTCCCGGTTGATTGAAGTGTTGTGCTATGGGGAAATACGGATTGTTTTGGCGTATGTTTAGTTTGTGATTATTGAAACGGAATCTAAAGCTATTTACAGATTCACCAATATATCCACTATTTGGACATATTGAACAGAAGAGAAAATATATTACGTTTTGGCTGTAACAGGTGAGGCGTGGTGGGTGTAATTTGATGTTGGTGTTGGGTAGAGAAAATACTGCATCGTTTACTAAATGTTTACATACTTGACAGCGAGATTTCTTACATTGGAAATTCCCAGATAGGTTTGTATTTTTTAGATATTTGATAGAAGTGTGGATAGCTGATTGGTTGGGTGTTTGTTTCATTGCATTTATGGGTGGTTTATCAAAAATATCTTTGATTTTTTGTTTAATTGGAGGTTCTTGTAATCATTTTTTAAATTTTGAATAAGTGTGTGGGAATATTGATTGTGGTCAAAAACCATGAGAATTCGGTTGTTGTTTTTTCTTTTCTTGTGTGTGAGAAGTGTGTTACGGTTTATGTGGATGGTTTTATGTAGTGCTTCTTTTATTATTTTTATTGGGTATTTACATTTTAGAAATTGCTTTGTTAGGTTGTGAATGTTGTATAGAAAATCTGGATGGTCTGAGCATATGCATTTGATTCTTAGAAATTAGCTGTATACGATAGATGTTTTTTAATTTAAGGGGATGACAACTATTAAAGTATAGCAATGTATGTTGGTTTGTGGGTTTGTTGTATAGACTGGTGGAAAGTGTATGCTTGTTTAATTTTATCATGACGTCTAAGAAAGGGACGAATGTATATGAGTACTCCTTTGGGGAGCTGAGTTCGAGTTCGAGTTCCAGTTAAATGTCTTGTATTCACTTATGCACTAATTTCAATTGGAAAGGTAGTAATCCGTTCCTTCTTTCCAGTTTTGGGTTACATGACAGGACAGATTGGGTACTATAGCTATGGTTGGCAACCAGTCTACCGCAACAGGCAGTGGCAACCTGTTGCGGGATAATTGTTGAGGTCCATTTTCTACTTCATCTGTGGCATTTATATGCACCAATTAAGTGTATCAGTAGTTTTCAAAATTGTGGATGGTTCTTTAGAAGCCTTCATGGCTTTAATCAAATCACGTCTGTGGGTTTTCCGGCGGTTCACTTTAGTTTCATAACTGAATTATTTAGGCTATCAAATCCTCATACGTCGAATATATATATATATATATATATATATATATATATATATATATATATATATTAACAGGAAAAATCAACATATGGTTATAAATCTAGAAATATTTAGGCAGTTATAATAATGAAGCACTGATTTTTCAAACCTAAAAAATCAAATGTTACATTTAACTATCCCATGATATTTTTGGCGAACAGAGAAAAAAAGTTTAAATAATGACTAAATGCCCGCAAAGAAAGATATTATTCAAAAATTAATGAAGGAATTCAGGAAGAAAAAATTCAGTAAATGATCATAAAAAGAAAAACCATTTGAAAGAAATTTTTTTTTACATATGAGACAAAAAATAATCTAAAGGAAATACAGACGAAGAACAAAGAAGCAAATATAGTACAAACAAAAATTAAATCCCGTTACAAATGTTTAACTATCATAAAAAACAAATGTTTTAAGTATAAATAAGGAATAAAATAACATTATGAGTGAGACAAAATGAACAAAGCCTATAAACGAAGAGTTTCGTCGACGTGTGTAAATCTATAAAAAATACAAAAAATTCGATTGTTCTAGTGCTAGTATTATAATAGTGACCTGTTTACACCCATAATTTCATCAAGCAAATATCATGCATATAGTTTATATATGGGACAAGTACGAAAAAATATGGGGTAGCCAGTAAGGATCGGACTAACTACAAATTTGTAATTAAAATTTGTTATATATATAAAACGTTACATGTAATATCTCGTTTTAAGTTTGAATTTTCACAGTTTCCTTTTCATTGTAAATGATATAAGCTTTTAGTTTTAGCATATTTAAACTGTTTCCTTCGTCTTTAAATGGTCTTACGTTAGTCGGAGAGAAGATGTACTCATACGTGTCATATAAAAATATGAATTAGAAATGAAAGAACGAAAAATGCAATAAATTCCAGGACAGATAACTGATGAATAAAGAGTTAAAATGAATGAAAACAAGAATGAGCAAAAGAAAGAGAATAAAAAAAGTTCGAAAGTTCAAAGTAACATTGAAAAGAAATCCGAAAGAAAAAGCAAAAACAAAAGACAAATAAGGAGAAAATCAAGAATACATTAAATATATTAAAAAAGGACAATTCATTCATGAAGATAATTAATGTTGCTAAATTAAAGAAAAACAAACTATTGTACTTATGACGAGAGTACTGATAGAAAACATAAAAACAGCCCTAAAATAACAAACCAACCAACGATAAAATTTACATTAAATCATTTATTTTATCTTTATTTCTCCAATTTTAGGTGACGTTTGTCTTGGATGCAAAATGGTGGAATAACCTTTCCAGGGCAAACCGAAATGAAGCAATATAGTGAACGCGAAACAAAAAAGAGCTTTTTACTTAATAAAAGATTGATTTGTAAATGCTATAGAAGGTTAAAAAATAACAAAATATGAATTTCCCATCAAATTGATAAAAACGAGAAACGAAAGACGGAAAAGAAAAAGAACGCCAGTAAATTAAAATAATGAAAAAATAATTTTTTCAAAGGCAGAAAATTAAATTGATATAAAAAAGATAAAGGTAAAGAAAAATAGTTGGAATTTAAATGCTAAAAGGTAAGTGAAAGAATGAAAGTTTTATTAAAATGTGTGCACACTTAACTTCAGGCATTCTCAATTTTATAATGCATGGATGTATTAGAAACCTGTGTAGACATAAATATCTTTCTTGTTTTATATATATATATATATATATATATATATATATATATACGTATTATTATCTGAAGAATAACACGGCATATATATTAATTGACTTTTTTCACTAACACTCAGTGCATTTAAATTTTCTTGAATATTTTAGGGTAAAAAAAATGAAATTCTTATCAGTACTGAGATATATTGCTATAGTGATATGTAGTTAAATATTTGCTATATTGATTAGAAAATAGTATTTAATCGAGGTGATTGATTGATTTGTTTTTTAAAGCTTATCAACTTTTTGTGGGTTAGATAAAGCTAGAAAATATTTTTACACCGTAATAGTATGTGTGAGATAATAAGGATTTAATAAACAATATTTTACTACTTAACTCATTGATTGTGGCAGACGACATAGATTCACAAATTTTCCAAGTTGTATTCGCGGGGAGGTGAAGAAAATGAAGTTGACTGAAATTCAAACGCGTCTCACCGATTTAAAAATTCGAGCCGTAAACCACGACATTAAATGCACATCTAATCCTAAAGATAATACATTTCAGAGTGTTTGATGATGTCGAGAATCTGGCTGTCACCATAGAGCAAAATTTTTGATTTCCACAGTATTATGTCTGCTTTTTTCTATCACTGCATATATATATATATATATATATATATATATATATATATATATATATATATATATATATTCGCCAATTCGGTCGGGTTTCAATTCTGGGTTAAAAGCAATCGGAGTCTAACCATACTGATGAACTGTTATAACGCGAAACAGATCTTTCTGCGGATGACTATATATATATATATATATATATATACACACACACACACACACACACGCATATACATATATATATATATATATATATATATATGTGTGTGTGTGTGTGTGTGTGTGTGTGTGTGTGTGTTTCATGTTGTCAGTCGAAGCAAATGTGACTTAATGAAATACTATCGTTGGCCTGGTTCAGAGTCCAGCTAGAAAATAATACAAACAAAAACCAAATTATGAAATGACGAATATATATTAACAAGCCAAAGTACAATACGTGGAACTCTGCTAGTAGAACGAATAAATACGGGTTAGGAAGTAATACTTTAACTGTGACTCGCAATAGTCGTACGGTAGCAGTCTTGGCTCTCTCTGCCTTTAGCTCTCCGCTGATCTGCTTATGCTGATCTCCTGCGGATCTCTCTCTCTCTCACTCTCTCTCTCTCTCTTTCTACCTCTTTTGAGCGGAAGTATAAGTAGTTGTAAGAAGAGTTCAATCCGTTGTAATGAGTGATGCCTCCATGACAATTATTTTAAATGGAAAAGAATTAGGGAATTTTAGTAAGGAGATAAAATACAGGAACAGGACGATCGAAGATAGATATTGGTGTTTGTTTTAATCTTTTAGAGAAGGGCAAGAAACTGGTAGAAACTTCCGCAAGTGAAACAAGTATTTATTCGAGTAGAACATAGGTTACATTTAGCTGGTTCAGAAGCAAATAGGTAAGGACTAGTTGGTAATCTAGTAGTAGACTTAAATTCATGCAATTGAAGCCAATGAAGAAAGCTCATCGGAGCAACTACAGTTATTTGCTGAAAACTCAGGGATGTCAGGTCATCGCTCTGAGGAAGCGACTGAAACAGCTGTGCCAGATCAGGATCAGTTACATTACATACCTTAGCTTTGGCTTGTGCTAAGAATCTCGAGATATCTAGTAGTAGTACCAAAACTGATATGACTTCATTATTCAATGCAAGAAAGAATGGTATATATATATATATATATATATATATATATTTAAACAAACGACAATTTGAAAGTAGATATTCTGTTTTTAATTAAACAGTATTTTATATTTATATCTACCGGCCTGATTATTTACGATAAATTTTTATTACGAAAATGTGTGCCATTCGGTAGAATTAATTAATTAAAAACAGAATATCTACTTAAATACGAGTATCGATAAAAGATAATGTTCAAAAAATTCATTTTAAATTGTCGGTTGTTTATAACCAAATTTCGTTAATTTTAGTTAATTTCCGTAACATGTTTAAATTTGTTGACATTACAATACATTTCAGAGTAGATATGGTTATTTCGATAAATTGATAATTGTGTTATATAGGCTTGATTAAAACCTCGTTTAGACTGATGGTCATTCTTGATCGAGAGGTCTAAAACGTGCTAGATCACATCGTAGTTCACCTATGTGGATATGGGTTGCAGGTTTCAATCCTGCCGAATGACATACATTTTCGTAATAAAACATTATCGTAAATAATTCGGCTGGTAGATATAAATATATAATATTGTTTAATTAAAACAGGATATCTACTTAAATACGAGTTTTTTAAAATCATTTCATCCCAAGCAAGGCATTCCAGTGCCACTATCGATAAAAAATAATGTTCAAACAATACATTTCATATATATATATATAGTAGAAAACAGTATGCAAATTTTCCGAGCAGTAGACAGAAAAATTGATTGAATATCATCTCTCTACTGAGATTTCTCATGTCAGGAAAAATGGCGTACAATGAGTTACTCTCCTAGACTATTACATTTGCCATACTAAAGGAGGCGGAAGAGATTATTCATGATGAATAAATGAAATCAGTTTTGTTTTGGAGAAGTTAAAATTTAAATACCATTCCTTAACCACTTCTAGTAGGCTATTATTGATAGGTTATCACTGATAGTAGGTTATCCAGAGTTGCTATCCATTTTTCTTTTTCGGATCTATCGGAGAAATTGCAAATAATCTTTAGCAAGTTATGAATATAACTCTTAGTCTATGCAATCGGTAAGTAGGTAGACAGATTGAGTAACCCGTCTAGGCAAAGAAAAACTCTAATTCAAACCAACCTGCTGCTTTGTATAACATACTGCTTTCTAGATCTTGCCTCTTTATGCAAAGGCTAGTAGAAATTAACTTACATCCTGCACTAGTGACGTTTCAGAAAAAGGAAACTACTCACGCCTACTTCAAAACACGACAGAAAATAATGGTCTTCTCCGACTTAATACAATGATACTCAACAAGCACAAAACTTTCACACCGCATTGGTATTTGCAATGTAGGTAACTGCAATGAATTCGATTGAAATTTAAACTCACATCCTGCTTTGGAATATTTTATTTAATGTTTTGTTTAAGGAAGAATATAATCTTTAAAATATGGGATGTATTTCTGCCGCAACAGATGCATACATACACACACACACTCACACAAACATGCATATATATATATATATATATATATATATATATATATATATATATATATATATCTGCAGAGAAATCTGTTGCGCTGAATCACAGCTCATCAGTACGGTTAGACATCCGATTGCTTTTTAACCCAGGATTAAATCCCAACCGAATTGGCGTCAGTCGGTAATTCTACCTCTGTGCTCTGGGCGCCTGGCAGAAGATTGAGCGATGCGTAGATGCTGAAGTATCTACTGGTTTTTCAAAGTCTACTATTCTCCACAGAGTGCTCAATCAGAGTCTAAGAGCGTATATATATATATATATATATATATAGAGAGAGAGAGAGAGAGAGATAGAGAAGATAATGTTCTTGTTGTAGTTGTGACAAATCTCATGTTGAGTTTAGATAAATTGATTTCCGATGTAATTGTGCTAGACTGAGTAAATTATCTATATATTTTTAATTCGTTGGTTTTATCAGGAAGGATGGCTTTTCTATTTTTCCATACTTTGTGAGTCGTTTGTGCTTGTTCTGCCTTGAATATGAAATAGCGTATTAAAACATCTTGAAATGTGGGATACCTTTCTTTAATAAATGATCCAAAAAAATTAATATAGAGAAATATAACTAGACTGCAGAAAATTTTATGAGAAAATACTTTTTAAAAAATGAAACTACCAGTGTATCTCGTTCAACAGCATGTGCAGTCATAACAACGTAAACAATGTCAGTCCAATTAAGTCCTAATGAATGAGACGCGTGACACATTTTTCCATCTTGTCTTACATATATCTGCGTGCGTGTGTATGTGCGTCAGTGTGTCTCTGTGTGTATATTCTCGCAAATATCTGAAATCTTGGAAGTATTATTGTGTGTATTTTGTCTTTTTTATTTCTCACAGTAATTAAAGTTTTAAAATACTTTATGCTTTCATTATATAATGCTATCCTGCATCAGGCGTTGTATTAAAAATAATTTTTTTCAAGTTTCTTGCGAAGAATTCAAGGTTTTACGGGGATAAAATTCTTCGAACGTTTTTCCAAGTTGTTTTGTTTTTTTTTCACAAGCATTGTTTCAATGATTATTTCTTCAAACACTTTAAAATGTATATTTCTTCCAATAAAATGGTTTTGGACTTTTGTTTTAAGAATCATTTCTACACATTTTACTTCAGAATCTCTTCTGATTCAATTTTGCTAAGAATAGTTTCTTCAATATTTTCATTCCCAGAATCCTTTGTTCCAACACTCTTTAACTTTTTTCTTTGGAATAATGTTTTGAGAAGTATTTATTCAAGATCTTAATAATGCAAAATAGAGTATTTTTGTTTAAATCTGGTCAAAGTTATGTTGAAATAATTTTAGAAGACTAAATAATAGGGAAAACTGTAGTCATTCGTTTTGAAAAAATGTAATCACGTTTTGATTTCATGGGTTCATTTTAATTGTGGTCATAGTGTTGAATATGAAACGATGAGAGTGAAGAGAATATGTCTGTTTATGATGCATTAATGTTGTATGAATTGAGATTGCTACACAGGAAGCATTATCACTACCAAGATGGTGTCGTGAACAACTTGATAATCACTGAATAACAACAGTGTAATCCTTTCCTTGATGCGAAAAACACAATAGGAAGCAAACAGGATACATTCTGAAAAGCCCAGAAGGAAGAAGTCAACGTTGTAGAAACTCTGATGTGTCCTATTTTAGTGAGCGGAAACGATCCAATCATGGTGAATTGTGTGCTACAGCAGCGAAAGCACAAGAAGAAAGATTTCTTCTTTTTGTAAGCAGAGACGCCATTAAAGCACAGCGGATGTCATTTAATGTACATCCGGACAACATGTTACGTGCACACAAATCAAGAGTGGATTCTGCGAAATGTTTGCCGAGAGTGTGAAAAATCGGTTACGTGTAACGGAATGGCGACATAACCTGAAAACCAAAAAGAATAAAAGCAATGATGGGAAGAAATCCTAAAGAAAACCTAAATAAAAAGAAGATTCAATGAACAGAGATAAAGAAAAGATTTTTAAGGACAATTAAAAAGGAAATTAAAATTTATTTCAAGCACTGATAAATTGAATGAAAGTTAAAAAAAAGAAAACAATACAATAAAGAATATACTGAAATTAATAAAGCTTAGAGACATCCCTTTAAACATGAAACTTAGTGATTGGAAGAGTGTACGCCAAAGTAACGCTATCCAAATAAAGGATTTGGAAAATAAAAAAGAATTTAATATTTAAATCGTTATATATATTGCTTACCGAGGTTTATATCGACAATGACAGAACTTTAAACACTATTTCAAGAATTAAAGTTTTATTAATAATGTTGGTAGCTTATTCAACATATACATATCTATAATCTATAATACAATTATAGTGTAAATTTCATCTTATATTAATTGTTTTTTAGAAATATTTAGAATAACTGATTTGATTAAGTGAGAGTTTATGATTCAACTCAATGGATAAATTAAATATGAATAACTATGCTATCATATATGATTGTTTACCATTTGATAAACAACTGAATATGATGGTATAAATATTAATGTTCAATTTGATTTCAGATATATACAGATTGTTATGCATTATACAAATTATATCACTTTAAAAGCTAAAAATTTTATAAAAGAATTGAAGTATGTGAACGCAGCGCTGGAATGTACATGGATCACAGAATGATCAGAAAGTGTTGTCTAAAACGTGGGTAAAGAAAAGTAAGCTATAAAATGTCAATATGATTAGCGGAAATGTTAAAAGCTCATGAGCAGGAAAAAGGGGAATAACTAAAAAGAAAATATATAAACCGATTTTGCGTTAAAAAAGAGCAATAAAGCAGAATATTAAAATCATTGACTGAAATATGAAATCAGCTTAACCTTTACATTTAAATAAATGTTAGAAAGAGAAATTTGTTGGGCCATAATATATAACAATTGATTTTAGTAATAGTAATTTTCGTGACGACAACGAGAAAAAGTATGTTTAATCACTAATGGAAAATACAGCACAGTAAACGAGTTACTGAATCAGTCAAGCGTCATAAGTGATACCCGCTTGGGTGATCATATCTCAAAAGAGACTGACTAGGCAGAAGATTTACCGCAGTAGATAGCCATTTCTTTCTGCGGTAGACTGGTTGCCAATGAAGGCTACAGAACACAATCGGTCTTGCACTTTAATCCATAGCTAGAGGGGAAAATACTGTTTAATAACTTATCTTCTCCCTCCAGTTATGAGTTACTAAATACTGACTTCAAAATAAAGCAAGAAAAATTTTAACCTCATTAGGAATGTTGAGAGAGACTATATAAAATTACCTTCTAAATAAAGATATGATCGTTCTACTCCTGGGAAATATTTTTTTTTTCATTGATAAAAGAGAGATTTGAAAAATATTGTTGCATGGTTCTGGGTAAGGATGCTGAGAAATTCATGATGGAGCACGTAAACACCGAAGAAGAAATATGGAAACAAAATGGACGCTAGTATTCAAAATGAGAAAAAAAGACAATCACAATTTTGGTTCTCATATATTACTTAGATAATTTGACAGTCACATTATATGTTAAATAAATTTAATGAAAACAGTGGATAATATATCGAGAAGAAACTTGTTCATATAGGTGGTTAAACTGGACCAAGCAGCGAGGAGTTGTCTCTTATATACGTATGTAATTCTGTAATCTAGTTTCTTTCCCAGTATACAAAACATTCAATATTATTTAATTTTGTCTATGTGTTTCTTTTGTTTTCTCAGGGGAATTATAGTTTCTTGCTTGAAGGGACCTGCCTTCCTTTTTTAAATTTATTTTTTGAAATTCACTCCTATTATTCGGTCTGATTTAGTCTTTTTTCATTTTCTACCTCCACCCTACATTTCACTCAATTTCTAGACGCGACAGACCTGTTGGTAGTTCGAACATTGTTCTCAGCTTGATAGATTCACGACAACTTTTTCTCTTCACTGTAACTGCAATTATTTCTTTGAATATTCGAACTAATACTTAAATTACATTACAATAACTCTTACTGGCCAAATCATAAATCATAGTGAATTCGTCTCATCCGTCTTTAGTTTTGCTCTAGTTTCCTTTCAAGTATACAAAACATTCTGTATGATTTAACTTTAGATTATCTGTGTCTTTTATTCTTTAATGGTGATTAGTGCTTTTTCTTTGAATGAACCTGCCTTCCCTCTCACTCGGACTACTTCAGTCCTTGATCTGTGCATAACTTGCTTGCTCGTCTTTGATAAAGAACGGTTATTTGTTCTTAGACTAAGTAATAACATAACTCGATATTTAAGTTTTCCCTCTCCCTACTACTTTACTAATGATAGGTTAGTCTAGATTAAATTTTTACTCGGCCCGATTTGTTTTTGTTAAAAGAAATAATTTTCTGTAGAACGAAATATCTTCACTTGACTGGCAATCTTTTATAGAAGGTATACCTTCTCTTATTTATTCTTTTTCTAGTTGTTGTAGGATTCTGTTCTAATGAAGGATAATTGTATACCGTGCGGGTTAACGGAATTTGGCCTTTTGGGAAGATAGCCCACTATAATTCATAAAATGATTATAAAATCAAGAAAAGCAATTTTGAGTATAAAATGACATTTATATATACACATTTCAAATGATGTTTTACAATTAAAATAATATTTGAATATAAGGCCAACGGAGGTTAAAATGTTCATGGAAAAAATATAATGCTGAAAAAGATAAAAGGCTGAGGAGTGTAGAAGCGTCTTGTAGGTAAGGGGATGTTCATTTTGAAGTTGCCGCTTCTAAGGTCAGTACTTTTGAGGAATGTCTTTGAAGGGGTTAGTAAGTACTTATGAGACAGAGAGAAAGAAAGAGGTCAGCATAGAATCCGCTCGACTTAAGTCAAGGGGATATTAATTACACTCTTTTCTCATTTTTCCGTCTGTCTAACGATGCCTTTTCTCCGTTTTTATATCTGCCTTTTGGATCAAAACGCAGTTTGTTTTGGAATTTGATACTTGAATTTGATTATGGGCTTCCCATTGGCTGGTAAATAAAATTCGCGTAGACTCGCGAAATGGTAATTTGATATTGATTAATTTTTATCTTTCAACCGGAACATCTGCGCGAATCCACATGCGCGGAGGTGATTTTTATTCATTCGCTTTTTGGCGGCATAGAGCCAACATCCGGTTCATCGCTTTTACTCGGTCAGTATCACCACACTTTAATTCATAAATAAAGTTTGTTTTTCCTCCTATTTTCTAAAATTTAACATTACCAGTTTGTCGGCGATCTGTCTAAATTAGCGCTAGAACCTTTATTTTAATGTAAGTAATTTCATTTATTTTTCGTCTGTTTCTTCCCCCTGTCTCTTTTACATTTACTTTTTCCTCAAGTATTCTTTTATCTCTGATTAAATAATATATACATATACTTAAACAGACGTCTATCCTCTTGCGGAGGTAAATCTGGATAGACGTCGCGTGATTGTAAGAACTTGATGTTTCTATCATTCCTACATCGTGTTTGCCGACGAACCGCTTCCACGTTAGCTTGATATATATAAGATAGTTTATATAATTAAATGTTTATTTGTCTTGATTTGTTTTTGCCGATGTTAATGGCCAAAAGAATCCGGTGAGAAAACGTGTTTTACACCCCTTTCTATTTTTGAATAGCTGCTGAGTTCGCTTCCTATCCGTACACAAGCATTTTGCTGCCAATATAGATTCTTGATTATCCTAATGTCTTTTCCGAAAATGTCGAAGTTGTCGAGTATCTTTAGCAAGTCACTCTGTCGTACTTTCTCGAACGCCTTTGCATAGTCTATAAAGCACAGATAAAGGTTTTTCTTCATCTGTATTGCTCGTTCCGATAGCATATACCAGGCTCTCCACAAGAATGGTGAAGCCCGAACCGTCGCCTTGGATATCTCTAAAGCATTCGACAGAGTATGGCATGTCGGCCTTCTACAGAAACTGCGAAGCTATGGCATAACTGGACTTTTGTTGGACTTAATCCAGTCATTCCTCTCTAACCGCACACTGAAGGTGGTATTAAACGGACATGCCTCCCAGAACTATCCTACAAACGCGGGTGTCCCCCAAGGCTCTATCCTAGGTCCTACGCCCTTTCTAATCTATATCAATGATCTCCCCGATATCATAAGATCACAAGTAGGCATGTACGCCGAGGATACCACAGTTTACTCTCGCCTTGATCAAAAAACTGGTGTTGGTGACAAGGCGAACCTCGCTGCCGAGCTTGAGAAGGACCTCCAATCCGTGGTGGATTGGGGTAAGAAATGGCTCGTAAAATTCAATTCTTCCAAAACGAAGCTGCTGTCAATTAACCACCACAGACAACCGCACCTCCCTCCCATTAACATGGAACAGGCTTGCCTCCCAGAGAGTAAATCACTACGCCTGCTTGGCCTGACACTCTCAGCGGACCTCAAGTGGAATGGCTACGTCGAATCCATTGCTAAATCCGCAGCTATGAAAGTCGGCTTTCTGTGCAGGGCCCGGAAATTCTTTCCGCCTGAATCTATCCTGCAATTATATAAATCCACCATCCGCCCGTGTATTGAGTACTGCTACCACATCTGGTCGTTTGCCCCTTCTATTCTCCCCGTAGTTCTTGACCAAATACTCTCTCCCTATGCACATCCTAAGTCGTCTATCACCCTCCTTCTGACATTTCCTATACCCAATCCTTCTATGTAACCCCCTGCGCTATATTGGCAGTGGAATGCCTTGCTTGGGGTGACACAATTAAAAAAAAATTCTGAGCATGAATATTGTGTTCCTCGTTGCTGTAACTTTAAAGAAGCCACATTGTTCTTGTCCTATCTCTAAGCTGATTCTGCTGCGCGCTCTGTTCATCAGAATCAGGATGATGAGTTTTGTTATAGGGCTCATTAAACTAATTGTTCGAGGGAGTTCACTTTTCTT